>CAUYSK010059590.1:0-60788 GCA_963575035.1 Avahi laniger | reverse complement strand
CTGTTTATGTCCTCTGCCATTTCCTTCCTCAATGTTTCATAGTTCTCCCTGTAGAGGTCTTTTACCTCCTTAGTTAAATATATTCCTAGATACTTTATTTTCTTTGTTGCTATTGCGAAGGGAATTGAGTCTTTGATTTGGTTCTTGGTATGACTGCTATTGGCGTATATGAAAGCCTCTGATTTGTGTGTATTGATTTTATATCCTGAGAGTTTACTGAATTCATTTATCAATTTCAGGAGCCTCTTGGTTGAATCCATGGGGTTTTCTAGATATAATATCATGTCATCAGCAAATAGTGAGAATTAGATCTCTTCTGTTCCCCTTTAACATTTCTTGTAATGAATTTCTCAGCTTTTATTTATATGAAAATGTCTTTATTTCACCTTTCTTTTGGAAGGATATTATCACTATGTATACAATTCAAGTTTGACAATCTTTTTTTCCCGCTTAGCATTTAAAACATGTCATTCCATTCTCTTCTGGCTTTCATTGTTTTTGATTAAAAGTCAGAAAAAAATTGTGTGTGTGTGTGTGTATGTATGTGCATGCATGTGCACACGTATGTGTGTGCGTTTTCTCTAGGTGCTTTAAAAATTTTCTTTTTCTTTTCAGTGTGATGTACTTAGATGTGGTTCATATTATATTCACCCTGTTTGAGATGTGCTGAACTTCTTGGATCTCTGGGTTAAGTTTGAAAAATCAAATTTGAAAAATTAGTAGTCATTATGTTTTTTCACATTTTTAAAATATCTGTTCTCTCTTTCCTTCCCCTCTGGAACTGCACTTACATGTGTGTTAGATTATTTTATATTGTCCGACATGTGAATGATGTTCTGTTCAGCTTTTTATTTCTGTATTTTGGTTTGAGTAATTTCTAATGACTTGATTTTAAATCTGCTATTCTTTTCTTCTGTTGTGCTCAATCTGCCATTAAGCCCATAAAATTAACTTTTTAATTTCAAATAAGTAAATTTTCAGATCTACAATTTCATTTAGTTCTTTTAATTTTTTTAGAATTTTTATTTCTTCCTTGATATTTTGCTTCTCTTCATGCATTCTAATCAATTTTTCCTGCAAATTCCCTAACATGTCCATAATAGTTATTTTAAAGTCCTTGATTGACAATTCTAATGTATTGGTCTTTTGTGCGTCTGCTTCTACTGGTTGTTTTCTCTTGATTATGGGTCACATTATCCTGCTTTTTCACATGCTTTGTAATTTTTGTGTGCCAAATATTACATATAAAAACAGTGGATACTTATGTATAAATTTTGTTTTTGTTTTGATTGATTGATTTAATTGATTAAACAATTTATATTACATAAAGGAAAAGTCATTTTCTCTGTCAGATAAAATTTAGATTTTATTTAGAGTTGCATCAAACTGGAGCTGGACATAGCTTTAATTATATTGAGTTCACTTCTGATTTCAAATAGGACCAAGGATAAATGTCTTTTCTTTTTATCTGAATCCATGACTTCCCAAAGGACTGATCTCTTTGATATTTCAGGATTTGACCTGGGAACATGTTGGGCTGCAGCTTCAAATAGGTTTGATCACTTTTGGATTAAACTCCAGCAGGGCTCCAAAGTTTGAGAACCATAAATCTTCACAAGCTTCTCTACTTTCCAGTTGTATTTCCTCAGCAAAATTCCAGAATGGAGCCAAGTGATTTATCTTTGTGTTTGGGCCTCTTCCAGATTCCAATATTTCCTGCCTTATCACATTGTCATTTGAATCTTGGCTGGTTTCTCTTATTCCGGAAAGTTCTCTCTGTCTGTGGCAGACCTGAATCTCTATCCACTTTTATCGAAACATGATCCTTGCCTTCGGGTATGGAAGCTGCCATTACTTTTTGCTCATCTATAAAGAGCTCATTTCTCTCTGAAATTCAGTTTATCAAGGCTTCCTTACCTCTACTGCTCTTTGATATTTGCATAGTTTATGTTTTGTTTGTTTTTTCCTTGTTACCATGGGAGTATAGATCTTTTATATACTAACCAGAAAGAAATATGACCTCCACCTCCCCCTATTCTAGCTTGTTATCTTTCCTTGATGTTGAACTCTTTGGGTCTCTGCTTTGAGATGGAAGGAAGTCTATGACCCTGGACACCCGGAGATCACTCTCTTCCTATTTATCAGTCACTGAGGAAAACCCCACTCTCATCCCCAGGTCTTCCTGCAAAGACTGATGCTACCTTGTTGCTGATGCCATGACATTGGCTTGGGAAGACATGCAACCTCTCAGTGATTTCAGCACATCCATTTTGTACACTTTCACCTGCTTTCCCTTTATAACTCACAGATTCATTTATATATATTTGAAATTTCCTCTTTTCTGATTGAATTGTTGTTAAATGCCCTGTGGGAATTTTCTATTTAAAGAAAGCTTGTAATTAATCCTTTCATAATATGAATAATGAGAGTAACAAGTCACCTCCCACTCCTACACACTCACCTCCATTCCAACTGTTGAGTATAACATTAAGAGCTTGGACATTAGAGTCAGATAGATCTGAAATCAAACCCTCTTCCAACCACTTAGTGCATGTGTGACCCTAACTTCTATTTGCCTCAGTTCCATCATTTATTCAAATTGTTCTTATTGCTCTAAATATTTTTTCTTCCCATCTTCCCTAGTTAGATTCTACTCCTCTGTCTCATCTCAACTGAAGTGTCATTTCCCCAGAGAAGACATCCCTGATCTCCTTGAGGAGGTCCAACATGTCCATTTTATGTTCTCAGAGCCTTGGGTACCTTTTGCTTGTGGCAATTGCCACATAATAACTTTATATTTGTTTATGTTGATTATCTGTTTAGCATCTTCTTCCAGTCCACCATATAAGCTCTTCCTTACACACAAGGGCCATGAGTGTCTTCCCAGTGCCTAGTCCTTGGCACAGAGTAGATGATCCATGAACAAGTTCTCATACTGAGAGTACTGAAGCTTACCTCTAAGGGTTGTCAGGAGGGCTAAATGAGCTAAGGGTGTTTCAGTTTGGGCTCCCTCTGAAACAAGGATTTGGGTACTGAAGTTTATTTGGTTGTTGATGCCTATCAGGATGGTGAAGGAGTACCAAAAGGAGGCAGTAGAGGGAACTGATGAGTGGGTCACCACTGTAGGCAATGAGGGCTCAGCCCTGTTGGGGACACTTTGGAAACTACGTAGAGCCGACTTCGAAATTTTCCAACCAAGGGATGATGAAGCTGAGTTATTTGTTCACCCACTCCTGTGTTTCATTGCTTGGGGGTCTCTCCTGGAGCTTCATCACTCAGGCTTTCACTCTCCAGTCCCCAGAGAAGATCCTCAGGCAGAAAGGTCCAGGAAGCCAGAAGCTGTGTGTAAGAGAACTGTCTCAGAGGACCTCTGGAGTGGGGACACTTTAGGGACCACTACAAGGGGAAAGCTCTCTGTGCAATGCCTTCCCCCCATCTGTTGCAGCTGTGTCAACCCCAGAAGAATTGGGAGCAATTACAGAGCTGATGCCAGGGCCTCAGGGTGTGCCTGCTTTTAGTACTGACCAAATAAATCAGGACAGGTGGACAGGCTTGCCCTGGGTCCAAGCTCCATTCTACCCTAGAGAGGCTTACCTCTCAAGCTGACCTTGGGGAGAGTTGGGGAACACCGGCAAGGCTGCCTTGGTGTGAGTTCTCTAGAGAGAGATGGGATATCGACCCTTGTCTAGGGTAGGGTTACACAGCATGTAGCCAGGGCAACACCCACTCTTTCCACAGAGCATCCCACCCAGTTCAGTCCTGGTCCTGCACCTAGTAGGTGCATCATAAATGCCTGCTGAATAAACTCTGAATCCACCATACCATACCAGAAGCAGAGCCATCATGGAGAAAATACACCAATATCTTAAAAGGTTAGTAACAGGAGAGTGATTGGTGACAATTAAAAAAACTCTATTTCTTTGAGAGTTGAGATGGGATGATTCTAATTTCCAGAATATAAAATTAAGGTTTCTGTATTTTCACAATGAGATGAGGATTTCTAGAACATTTGTGCTGCCAAGTTTTAGCTCTGATTTAAAACACCTTTATCACAAATAATGCTGGCTGAGCACAGCCTTTTTAGAATGTAGAGAGCTGATTCAGCCCTCCCTCCCCAAAAGGAGGTGAGGGAAAGGGGGGAGAGAGAGTTAGCGCTTTCTTTTTCTAGCTTTGCAAATACCAATGTTATTTCTCCATAACCATGCATGTGTCCTTGCTCATGGAGTCACGTGTGTCTCTCTCTGACAACAGGGAAAGAAGGTTCCACCTTTTGCTTCCTGGTTTCTCTGCGGTTCCACCTCTGCGTGTCTCTGCCTCCTGCCTGTCTCTCTCGGCAGCTCTTCTGTCAATCTGTTCATCTGCCTGTCACTCCTCTCCTGCATCTCTCTTTCTCTCTTTCCCGCACCCTGGCATCGTTTCCTCTCTTCTCACGTCTGTTGGCGTCTTTCTGTCGTCGGTGTCTCCCTATTTCCTGTCTTCACTGTCTCCCTCTCCTTCCCGGTGTCTCTCTTCTCTCTCTCTCTCTCAAAATCACACACACACACAATTTCTTAAGACAAACACAAAAGTATTTTAAATTTTATCCAAAGAGGTGCGAAACATCTTCAATCTGCCTCCCTTTTGAAAAACAAAATGAAACAAAACAAAACAAGGGGGAAAAATCTAATGTGCTTTGCTTCCTCCTTCTGTGGTCCCGGGTGAAGCCCTCTGAGGACCTGTAGAGAAAGATTCGCTGTTCCTTGTCTGGCCTTGAGAGTCCACTTCAGTATATGATGTTTTTTGGCAGGCTCACTGTGTTCCAGGCTGTGGACCAAGTTGTAGGAGGTCCTTGAGTTGGGCAGCCTGAAAAGTCCACCCAGTGGCCAAACGGTCGGTCAAGCATGTCCTAGGCACTGTCTCATGGGGATGGGGCTCCCTAAAGGCCAAGACTTCTTCCCTCCACTCTGAGTGAGTCACAGCACAAATCAGAAGTGTTGGTTTGGGGCAAAATGCTGAGTGAGATGAGTTGTTTCAAATGAGTCGTGTTACCCGCTCCTGCCATTCTGCATCCAAGTCCAAGTTCTAACACCAACTAGCAAGTAGCAGGCAAATGCCTTTGCCCTGTGGTGCCCGGGTTTTCTCAGCCGTAAAATGAGGATGATACCTACACTGAAGGGTTGTTTTTAGGATTTGATGAGCTAATGGATGTGAAGCTGTCAGCATGGAGCTTCGAGTTGAACCGCAGGTACAACAGGGAAGACGATACCGCCTTGTCTACTTCACACAATTGTTTTGAGTGTTAAATGAGTGACAATGAAAAATCTGCTTGACAAAAAGAGTACCAGGCACTACATAAAGTTGATTCTTATTTTTAAGGAAAAAATGTTAATAGCTAACAGTTATTGAGCACCAACGATAATACATTGTAAAAACCCTCTGAGGTGGGGATTATCTCTATTTTACAGACGAGAAAATGAAGGCTCAGAGAGGTTAAATGATGATCAAGACACACATAAAAAATAATAAAATTTCTTTGTTAAGTGCTTACCATGTGCCAGACACCATACTAAGGCTCTTACATGCATTATCTTATTTAATTTCGCGATTGCTTGAGACAGCTATTATCTTCACCTTTTTTGGTTTTGTTTTTTAGATGAGAAAACTAAAGTTTAGAGAAATTAAGTAATTTGTCCAAGCTCATGTGGACAGAGGCAGAATCTGTCAGATGCCAAAACTTGTTCTGGAAACTTCTCGCTGTCCTGTCCCACAGCTGCTAAAGTGCAAAGCCTGGCTCAAGCCCTGGTCCTTCTGGGGCTGTGCTCTGTTCATTTCACAGCATGTTGCACGGGCCAAGCAGGTGTGTGTCTGGGGGGCTCATGGCGTCCAGGACAGTGGTCACCTCGCCTCTGCTGCAGGAAGTGGGGGTACAGCAGTTCTCTTCCTGTTCTTTCTCCTTCCCTATTCCTCTTCACCTTTCCTTCCTCTCCACATGCCTCCTCCTATTCTTCCCTCATTTCTTTCTCCTCCCCTCCCCTCCTTAACCTCCTCTGACCTCTCTCTCTCTCCTCTTCCTCTTCCTCCCCTCTACTTCCTCTGGCTTTTCCTCTCTCCATCCACCTTTGTTCACTCTCTCTTCCATGTCTCCTCCTGATTTCTCCCCTCCACTTCCTCCTCCTGCATCGCCCCCTCCCATGTACCCAACCCCTCCTCCCTCTCCTCCTGCACTAACTCAAAGCCTAAAGAGCCTGCTGCCTGCCGTTACCATGGAAATGCCGCAGCCGGTGTTGCAGCCTTTTCCTGGATCTCTGCTGGCCAAAGACCAATAAGAAAAGCCTAATGAAGTGGCCCCAGCATGTCCTTCCTCTCCCCTCCCTCCCAGAGACCTCAGGAGCCTCCTGCACTCTCCCAAAGCCTGAGCCAGCCATCCCTGGAGAGGTTAAGGGCAGAGACATGCAGGGTTATGGAGAGGTCATGGGCAGCCTTGGGCATGGGTTGGGCAGCAGTCCCCTCCACTAGCACCATCAGCCCACCCTCAAAAGACTCTGCTGAGCACCTTTGCACATGTTACAGTGTAAAAAGAATCACCCCAACACCCAACTGCATACAGAGGTCTCCATGAAGCTGAATTGTGGCATCCCACACCCTCCACCAGCTAAGTTGCGACTGACCAAATGCTTTATTTGCCAGGCACTTGGTCTTGGTGAAAGAGATCGCAGACAGAACGCAGGGGATCTATGCTTGGTTCTTGCTCTTGCTGGGAGGTGACTGGGAGCTTCCCACTGTACCCGTCACTCGGAGAGCTCTCATTTACCCTACGAGGCTCCAGGGTACTGTGAGGGCTGCAGGAATGCTAGCAGCTTTGCCCTCCTGTCTCCCTGCAGGAAAGCCCTGTCCATAGACTTGTTCTTCTCCAGGGAAAAGCACTTTTGACTTGGGCTTGTTCTCTGCATCTGCTGAAGCCACCCACCAGGGAAGGAAAACTCAAAAGGCCTTGGCCTCCTTATCCCTCCTCTCGTCCTTGAGTCCTCCGTGTCTTCATTATTTCAGTTTCAATTTAGAGAACATATTTAGATCACCAAAGCCCACCTTTAAAACCAAATGCATGACTTTTGCAAAGCAGCAAACTCACATTATCCTCTCCTGTGCCTACTCCATCAGACTGGAGAAGGCCCGGTCCATCCCCTGCACTGGGACCATATCTGCATTAGCAGGGTTTCCTATGGCAACAACCTCCACCCACTCCTGCCAAGTCCCAGTGCCTTACAATAGCGAGCGTTTATTTCCTGCTCCTGTTACGTGAGGGGTGCCCATCAGCAGTAGCTGTCCTTGGTCCTTCTGGGCTCTGCTGGGCCTGGCTTAGCTCCATGGGTCTCCTCTTACTCTAGGACCTCGGCTGAATCATGCTGTGCTCATGGCAGAGGGCAGAAGCTCAAGGGACAAAGAGCTAAGCCAGCAAGCACAGATGTGGAGTGAGCCTTGTCTGCTGGCGCACTATTGGGCAAAGCAAGTCCCGTGGCTCAGCCTCACATCAAAGGAGCGGGAAGTAGGGCGGCTCCCAGGGAAGCCAGGGAACAGGCAATTACAAACAGAGAACAGAAGCTGGTACAACGTCTAAACAACCCCAGACTGGAGTCAGCCTTTCTTTACGGCTCCTCTTTTTACTTCTGAACTATTACCTGAAAGAACAAAAGTGTGTCTGTGTGGCATGCCGGCCAAATATGGGTTGAAATCTGAGTTTTTCAGCTTACTAGCTGTGTGACCTCAGGCCAGGGAGTTGACCTCTCTGAACCTCCATTGGTAAAGTGGAGATAGTAACATAGATTGCTTGTGGTTGTTATGGGGATGAAATAGGATTATATAGTGCTAGGTGCATAGCAGGCACTCAGCAAACCACAGCTGTTAACATTATTACTGCATAGAAATGAATAAATTATTTTTTGTCAAAATAACTAAGATACCACCTAGCTGTCTCCTGCTTTTTCCCACTTACTCAATCTGGGTCATAACAATTGGCCAGGTGATGTGAGGGAGCAATAATAATGGCAAATGTAAGAGTTAAGTGGTACTTTGTGTGTGAGATCCTGTTTAAGAACTTTACATATTCTAACTCATTTAGTTCTCCCAAGCCTAGGAAATACTGGGGCTATTATCCACATCTTTTTTTTTTTTACTTTATTGTATTTTATTTAAATTAGTAATTCGTACTTATATAACATCCTGAATCATGCAAGAACCTTACAAAAGGTTTGCTCTAACCCACATCTTAAAGGTGATGGGACTGAACCCAGAGGGACTCAGAAGTTAAATGGCTCATTTGTGGTCACATAGCTTCCTTGTAGCAGAGCCAGGAATTGAACCCAGGCAATTCAGCTGAAAGCCCATGTTCTTGGCCACTGTGCTACAGCACCCCTTGACCTCAGCAGTGGGTATATAGACAGAGATGAGGAAGAGCTGTATGACTGGCTATTTTGTCGGGCTGAAAGGAAGTCTGGGGAATGACTTGGATTCAATATCTATCTGGACATGAAATGAAGGAGCCACTGGAGGCCAGGGCAAGACGCAGAATCTGCGGGACAGCCCCCAGTCCCCCAGTGAGGAGTGTGATCCCAGATGGGAGGCAAGGTGGCTTTCCTGGAGCTGAGGGTGCCTCTTTCTTTTCTTCCCTTCAAAAGCCCCAGGCTTTGCCTTCCAGCTAGGTCAGCTGCCCTTTGCGGGGCAGGCCTCAGAGATGCCAGTGTCTGACAATACTGTGATGTCTCTGTCCACGTCTGCAGGCAAGGCATAGGATGGAAGCTCCTCTGGGAACATCCTCACTGCCCTGTCCCAAGGCAGGGGAGAACATTGTCATCCCAGCAGATCCATGGTGGCTTTGACATCTGCAGCCACAGGAGAGCCGATGATCCTGCGGGTGGTACAGGTGCCATCAGTTCCTGTTCTACCAAAAGCTGATCGCCGGCTTGCAGCCCTGGCACCTGAGGATAAGAGTGGCAGCAAACGTCTGCCTGAGTCCAGGCCTTAAAATGCAGCTGGCCCACATGCTCATGCCCATGGGACCTTTCACAGGGTGCTCTGGGCATCCCGGTTTTGTTGACAGTAGAATTTGTTAACCTGCTGGCATCCACACTCTCATTATTTTTTGCCTCTTGATCTGCACCTTTGTTTACTCAGCTCCTGGCCTGTTTATTAGCTTCAACTCCCAACACTACATTCCCCCTTTAACGTAAAAACGGCCTGGGCTTCGTGTGATTTAATTAATGTACATGGCTTTAGAGTTACCTTCCAGATCTAGCTCCAAGTATGACCTGCTTGGCCAGAGCCCTTGGGCTGGCCTAGGTGCCTTGCGGGCCAAACTCTGCTCTACCCTGAGTCAGGCATTGTCCTTGCATCTCTCCAAGGTCTCCTTTGGTGATGGGCACCCTTGGGAACAGGGCCCAGACCAGGTGACAGTTGATGTGGGAGGCACGTTAGCTCAAACTGGTGCTTTTGCTGTGCCCACCTCACTCCCACCTCCAGGCTAGAAAGGACTTGGTTGGAAGGAATCCTCTAGATGTTCTCTGGCAGGAGATGTTCTTTTCTTGTTCTGTAGGCCCAGTTGTCAAGAGTATAGTCAGCACCTGCTCCTGCTCTGCTACCTCCCCAGCCCTCGAGCCAGCCTGAAAGGATGTCAGGAGCCCTTTGCCCACCACTCGGTAGGGTCTGCGAATCATCGTTGCCCTCACATCTGGTGTGCCCAGGGCCCAAGGGTATTTAGCCCTTGGCTCCCCAGGGAGGCATCAGGCTGTAGCCTCACAGCCTGCACCTGAGTCTGACTGCCTTGTGTCAGCCCTCAGGGTCCTGATCATGCCCTGGGCCTTGTCTCCCAGCCCTAGAAGCCAGCCTAGTTGTTCAAGCCCCTTGTGTCTCTGTCTTACATACCTTATGTCTTATGTACAAGATACACCATCTCCATCACCTGTATATTGCTTCTGCTAGCCCTCACACTGACTAGATTGTCCTTTCAAACCTATGACTTGTGTGCCCATCAGATGCCAGAAAATGCAGTCGTCTAGAGAACCCACCCAGAGCCCTTGAGTATGACATTAAATGAACCAGACTCCACAGGACTCCACCTCCTGAATTTAATGACATGGGCTGCGAGTTTCTTCCTCCAGGGGCCAGATCTCTTGTCCTCGATGATTTCTCCAAGAAAAGTCTCGGCAAGTTCTTCTCTCCCCAGCACGGGCTTTTAGAATCCTCACAGCCCTGCCAAGACATGCAGTTATATCATTTTCTTAGATGGGGCCTTTCTTGGCCTATTAATTTGTCAAATTTAACAAGAATGCAACGTCAAGTTTTACCCATCAGATCTGTAAAAATGAACATGACTGGCAATGCTTAGAAAGGGTATAGGGAGACAGATCCTCACAGAGTGTGGGAGTGTATCTTAGCACACCTTTTTACTTTTATGGGAGGACAACTTGAAAATATGTATCAGAATTTTGACCTCAATAATTTGTCTTCTAGGAATTTGTCAGGGAGTTAATTTGACAAATTTTCAAAAACATATATGTAAGAGAATCTTCCTTCACTGATGTTTCTGATAGCAGAAAAAGATATGAGATTTGTTAAATAATTTCTGTTACATCTATACAAAGCAATACAGCACAGCTATTAAAGAGCTTGTTACAGAGTAACATGCATTGATATGGAAAGATGTCCACATCATATTGCTGAGTAAAGAAGCAATTTGCACAATAGCTTGTGTAAGATAATCCCGGTAAATAGATTTTGTATATCTGTGTATTTGCGTGGATAAGTATATGGACATATACATATATATGTATATGCACACACATATGCACGTATGTGCTTCAGGGAGATCACAGTCTAGCAGTGATGGCAGACACATACAACAAAACACAATTATGGAATTGCATGGTGTACAGGTCATTAAGGAAATGGGAGGAGTGGTGCAGGGAAGTCTTCCCAGAGTGACAGCTAAGCTGGGAACTGAATCGAGGGGTTGGCATGGGAAGATGTGGACATCCAGTGGAGGTGTCTGATAAGTGGTTGGGCCTATGGGCCTCCAATTATAGCTATGACCTAGCATAGTGAGCCTTCTGTTCTGACCACTGGGGTCACTGGGTCCAAGCCACAGAGGATGCAGAAAACATCACTGAAATGAGTCACGTAGATGGGCCACTGGGCAAAAGGTAGACTTGGGCAGGAACATTGATCTTCGGCCCCCAGCCTACTGAGGGAGGCACAGAGACTCTGCCTTCTCTAAGTGACTTTCTGAGTTCTCCTTCCCTTGCCTGCCCTGCTGTGCCCTACAGCAAAATGACACTTGGTCACACGATCCATTCCGTAGTTAAACTTGCGCTTTATTAAAATTGCTCTGAATAACTCTGGGGGGAAAACTGTATCCGTCTCCATTCATCTTCAATGGCTTTTACACCTCACTCGACATAACTGTCTCCTTTGATTAAATCTCCATTAGGGCTCTGTTCCATATTCAGCAGCTCTATAAGCCAATTAACCCACCATTCCATAGGTTAGGACAAAGAGCAGTGCTTTTTCTTCCGAGAGAGAGAGAGAAAGAGAAGGAAGAGGAAGGGAGGGAGGAAGAGTGATAGAGGAAAGAGAGAGGCATCTCTCCTGCTGTGGCTGCAGTAATCAGTGTTTATCATTATACTCTCATCTCCCTTATTTAACCTAAAGGAAACGGGAGGGACGTTGCCAGCAAGATGCACCGTCAGACCCAGTTAGTTCGAGCTTGGCCCGTCCGTCATGCCAGACTCCACAGTTAACGAGATGCAATTTCTTAAACTGAATGGCATTTGGAGTGTTCAGACCTCTCAACCTCTTCCTCTCCTTGATCAGTCAGAATCCCTGAGGTTGTCAACCACCAGGCTCAGCCCTCCAGATTGTGCCCACGTCTGCACGTTGGACGCCCATCTGCACCAGCATAAGTCTAGTGCAGTCTCATGGCCCTGTGCTGGGGGATGGTTGTCTACAAATCACCACTCTTCCCTTTGCCCATGAATTAGTCCCCTCATCTCCACTTACTGGGAGAGATTATAGGATTGACTTCTGTTTGGAGACTTAGCTGACATTCTAACCCTCTTTAAGGGCTGGAGCTCCTGTATGCCTCTGATTCCCGGCCTAGTTGTCAGGGGTCCTGTCACCCACCTGGTTCTGCTGGCTCCTTTCCCTGGGGGATGGACCCAGTTCCCTGTTCCTGGTCATGGGATGGAATTCTTTCCTTAAGGGACAGCATCTGCCCACATTTTGGTGTTGCCTGAAGCTGGAGAATCCAGTTGATTCTCAGTGCCCCATTGACTGCATGAACACCACTTATTTGGGGCCCTAAATGTCCCAACAGCCTGGATTCATGGCTGGGCTGAATGGAGTGTCCTTGAACAGGAACTCAAGTCAGGTGTGCTGAGGCCAAACACTAGTGATTAGGATGCAGTGGCTCAGAGTCAAAAGGCAGAGGTAGGATTAGAGGTCAGCCCAGGCCCAGGAGGCGAGAACAAGCTGGTTCAGGCCTGAATCCATCCAGCTGCTTAGGATGGATCTACCAGTCCTTTCTGTCCCTCTTATACTAGGGATAATGGGAGGAGAAGATGCCTTGCAAACTCTCCAAACTTCTCTGTCCTCTAGCAAGTGGTATTGGGAAGATAACTTCCAGCTGTTTTTGTACAGAGGAGGGGCTTTAAGGGAGCCATAGGACCTAGAGGGCTGGTGGCAGCATCTAGGTGCATCTCCCTGAGCCTCCTGAAAGGGGTTGGGTAGAGGGCGCTGACGTGGGTGTCTGGAATCCTTCAGCCTAGTCCTCTGACCCCGTGGTGGTAGCCCAACACCTGTTCCCAGCCCAGCAGGTGTGTCTGTCCTCTCAGGGCGTCCCAGCCATGTTTCAGTCTCCCTCGATTCATGTAGACTTGCTTCTAGGTGGGGGCTCTGCTCCTGGTTTTTTGGTCATCTCTGCTCTGCTCCAGATTTCATTTCATGGATTTGGGCTCTTGAGACACTGAACATGTCTGCAGGTGAAGGCTTATGCATGACCCTTTCCCTGGGGCTGGGGAATTTCTGTCCCTTCACTGGGATAGCACAGAGGAACCCCTCTTCCATCTTAGTGTTTGCTTGTCCCCCACTCCTTTCAGACTCGATGGATCCTGGATGTCACACGCTGGACCCCTGTGGCTCAAGTCAACTTTGTCCTGGGATCCATCTTGTCTGCTGTGGCTGCACATGAAACCAGGGAACTCAGAGGAAGCTTCAGTACAAATACAGCTTCTGGAATGAAGGAGGTGACTGTCTCCACGCCAAACCTTTATGTCCCCCATGTGGAGGGTTGTGGTATCCAGCTTGGGGTTCCCCAGGAGGAGCAATGCTGCATCACACACGGTGAAGGTGGTGAGAGGTGGGAGATAGGAGGTGGGGGCAGGGTTGCACAGCATTTTGCAACAATACGTTCCTAACTTTCCATCTCAGGTCTGCTGCACACCAACTGCATGATTCAGGGCAAGTGAATTCATCCCTTTGGGCCACAGTATTCTCAGCCATAAAATGGGAAGAACAATATCTGCTTCTCGGATATTGAGGATCAAATGAGATCATGTACATTAATGTGGCAAATGTTTGATAAATGATAGCCATTATAGTGAGGATGGCAGAAAGACTCAAAACCATTTTTATCAGAAGTGTTTGGGAGGACTGGAATGATCAACCTAGAAAAGTCCAGGGGGGACGTGATGGGGATTCTCAAACACTAGGACTGTGCTCAGAGAAAGGGGTTAGAATAGATAAAAAATGCCTGGTGTGTTTAACAGACAGAGAGGATCACTTTTGAACAACCCCCTCCTCTATACAAGATTGTTTTTAATAATAAATATAAAATGAAATAAATAATAATAATGACCACGAAGAAAAAGTAGACAGTGAAAATTTCCTTTTATTAAACTTAATATATATAATCACACGAGTTAAAATATACAAGAAATAGTGCAGAATAAAAAAGGAAAAAAGCAATGGCTTAATATTTTTATTATGCTGGTGTAGCTTTTGAGAAAAGGGAAAACACCTATCTACATTATGTTGCAGTAATAAATAATAATATTACAGTTTTATTATATTTTCCTGATTAACTCTTTGGTTGAAAAGCAATTAACAATTAAAAAAGAATGATGAATTTGAGTTTTAAAGATATTATTCAAATTCAATACAGATAAACCTAAAATTGCACTTACCAAACAAAAAATATTGCACCTTATGGTTCTCACTGTTTCACGGTTTTAATTTTAAAAAACAAATAAAAACTTCAAGGGCTCACATAGAGAGACAGAATTGAAGTAACTCATTTTCTGTTTATTTTCTCCTCTTTACCGTTATGTTGCTTATTTTGAATTTATCATCTAAATGCAAGGATATTTAGTACCACAGGAGTTGGAGGCATGAACTGCAGTGGGAGCAAACTGGAATGGGTCCAGTTCTTAAGAATAGGCCTTAAAATGAGCATGTACAGCTGAGTTTGCGTGTGTTGGGGGCCGATTGTAAAACTGGGACTTCTCCAAATTAGTGCCCATGTAGAACACAATGTCGTTAAAGGATAAGTAATAAAACTGTACCAAATGGAAGCTTATTACATACATTATTATCATTATTAAAGCCCAATGTAACTGTAACAATTATTTAGAACTTGACCAACAAAAGCTTTGTTAAAGAGGAGTATTTTACCAGTAACATTGTTTAGAATTGTCCGTGAATGGTAATACCAAAAAGCAGACTGACTCTTTGTTGGTTTTATTATTGCTTTTACGATTCTTTGTAGACAACGTTCCCTCTATTTTCTGCACCTGGGGTGGACTGCTGCCCCACGCCACCCTTAACGTGTTCCGGTTAGAGTGGTGGCTCTAATGCGAAGCACAGCTCAGTTTAAGCTCTGCGTAAGGGAGACCATTCCAACTGCCGAGCTCTGCAAGATGGAGCGGCCTGCCCCGGAAGGCAGTAAATCTCCTGTCACAAAAGGTGCTCAAGCATAAGATGGCCTTTAAGGTCCTTCCAACCTGGACACTCGGTGACTTCATGAATCAGAAATGACAGAGCCTCCTTCAGTTGTTGGGAGAGGGTCGGGGACTTAGCTGTGGCTGGGGTTTGTGTCCAGCTGTGTCCTGCATAGGCACGACCCCAAACTCTAGAGCCACCCCACCCACCCCCAAACCCCCACCCACTTCCCCTGCTTTTGCCAAGAAAGGCAGCACTGCCCGTGGCCAGAGACCAGAGAATTCCTGACTGCTGGTCAGAGCGAAGGGAGACAGTTGGGGACTCCTGCAGGGCTGTCACAAGAAGATGTTTAGGTGGACTTGCCTAGATGTCGCCTCTTCTTTGACTTAAGTCCTTCCCTCCGTCCTGCCAGCCCAGGGAGGGCTGGTGTGTTCCCTGCTGTTTGCATCTCAGGGGGATAAAGCAATTTTGGAGAAGGAGTGTTGACCCTAAATCCCAGTCGTTCTTTAATCCCTCTGTGGCAGCCTCCCATTGTCTCTCTAGTACAAGGTACGTTATTAATGGATTATGTTTCAACAGGTAAAGGTCTTTTTTAAAAATGCTTTTAATGATTCCAACCTGGATTTTCTTTCCAGAGATAGTATTTTCAAGGCTCTGGTTGTGAACATCAGCATAGGGAGAATGGGTCACAAGCAAGGAAGCACCTTCATGTGCCTGCCTCATCCTAGGGAAACACACTTGCCTGCATATCCACTCAGCAAGCGTTTGCTGATACCTGCTCTGGGTCACAGGCAGTGCTGGGCATTGGATGTCCAGAGATGTGGAAGCAGCCTGGACTCTCAAGGTACCCACAGCACAACTAGGGGAGTCAGGCCTGCAAGCAAACGAAAGACCGCAGTGCAAGCTGAAGAATGCACCGACAGAGGTGGGGGAGGAAATTCTCCGGGAGCTCGGTGGATTGGTGAAGTCTGTTTTATTCACTTAAGCAAATGAAAATGGAGCCTGGATAGATTCAGCAAAAGATACTTTAGAAGTCAAGAGAGATCTTGGTCACCAAGCGGATTGTGCTTGATCTTGTGCTAGCCAGAGGTCTCTGGCTAGCTTATTGAACTCAACAATGAGAGAGATAATTTTATTTTGCAAAAAAGCAAGTTTTCCAAATTTGCTGACCTTTCCAGTGATGATAGGTAGTGGTTGCTATTAGATATTTTCAAAAAAGTAAACATCTGTAATCTACCCTTTGAAGGTAAAGGTGACATTTTTAGCAATGAGTGAGAAAATGTTTTTCTGAAACAGGTTGGTTTATACAAAAGAACATTTTGAAATGGATGTTTGAAGTGTTTCCACCATTATGTGATCTTATTGCTTAAAATATTGTCAGTGTGTCACTTATAAAAACTGTCATACCTGTGTTCTATAAAAATTTGGAAACAGAATTTTCTAAAGTGTTACAAATTTTTTGAAATGAAGAATTCTAGAGGATTTTGAACATGCGTTCACTATATAAAAATGCCATACCTTCTGATTTGTTTGTAAAAGCAACTGATTGACATGTGGAATATGGAAACTTACTAGATAAATGTCCACAGCATCCTCTATATAATTGGAGATGGAACTGAAGAATGAGTCTAACATGTAGAAAGTGCAGCCAATAATGTACATCTCCCACTTTGATCTCCATGTCTTTGGGATGCCACTCAGCCAAGTCACGAAAACCATGTACAAAGTAAACATACTTTCCACCTGATCTTCAAATGATTAGATCAAAAAGTGCTTAAACTAAGATTGTAAAAAATTACAAAGGATTTACAATGAACAATTACACTGCTCTCATTATTTTATTTAATGGTTCAAAGTTTTTTACATACACTATAGTTTTCAACTGTATGCATTTTCACCTTTAAAATTTTCTACTTGCTGTGCAAAATTTCCACAACATAGGTATGCAATTTGTAAATAAATAAATAAGCATGTTTATGATGACCTTGCATTCTCAAAAGGTTTTTACTGATGGGGTGTAAAATCGGGAAACTTCTCCTCTAGGCAATGGTGACACCCTAAAGGAAATTATTAAAGAACATATGAGAGTGACAAGACAGATTTGTGTCTTAGGTGCATTTCACAGCAGTGTGGAGAATGACTGGGTCAGGGAGACCAGTGAAAAGGCTGCTTTGGTAACTCTGGCGCCATATGACGAAGGTCTGAATTAAGGCTGAGAAAGAGAGAAGGGAGAAGGAGCATTTCTGAAATAGCCCCTCCCCATCTGCTGTGCCTCCTAAGTCACGTTCTATTCATGTATCATATCTCAGTTTCTGTTGACTACACCCGGAAGCATTCCCTGGCTTTCCGGGGCTGGCTTGGGTGCCTCTTCTTTGGGCTCCCACAGCACCTGTGCTGTTTTGAGGTGTAGCTCCTATCACACTGTTTTGCAATTATCCCTTGTCTGCGTGCCACTCTGTCTGCTAGAAGGCAGAGAGCTAACGTCTACCTTTTATTTCTGAATCATAGTAGGTACTCTATCAATACTTTTGAATGAAAAATGTAGAATTTGACAACACTGATTGGATGTTGAAGAAGTAAAGAGAGGTTGGAAATTTCAGAGGTCAAATCCTTCAGAGATGTTATACTGGGCCCATGGATACTTTTTCTTTGCCATCATGATGTTCTCAAAAATTTTTAATTAGTTGGCAACCTTTAAAAAATTTGGAGATTTTGGCCGGATGTGGTGGCTCACGTCTGTAATCCTAGCACTCTGGGAGGCTGAGGTGGGAGGATCATTTGAGGTCAGGAGTTCGAGACCAGTCTGAACAAGAGCAAGACCCCGTCTCCACTAAAAATAGAAAAAAATTAGCTGAGCATCCAGTAGAAAAAAAATTAGTGGGTGTGGTGGTATACACCTGTATGCCCAGCTACTCAGGAGGCTGAGGCAGGAAAATCACTTGAGCCCAGGAGTTTGAGGTTGCTGTGAGCTAGGCTGACCCCACGGCACTTTAGTCTGGGCAACAGAGTAAGACTCTGTCTCAATAATAATGATGATAATAATAATAATAAATTTGGAGATTTTGTATTAATATCTGGATTTCCAACTTCTTTCAAAAAAGTCAGAAGAGCAGGCAAGACTGGGTCCATATTCATATATGGCAGCACCAGCTGGAGTTGGCAAGCTGCTGTCCCCTTTGGCTGGGGCAGGCACGTTCCCCCGTAGCCCAGCACTCTCCAAACACTTGAGTTACTTGCCTCAGGCATTTTACTTAGTGATGTCTGAAAAATGGCAATGCTTAATCCAAGAAAGAAAACGATTAAGAGGCATTTCAGGCACCTGTACAGGAAAATTTTATGGAAAGGGGAGCCTTCTGGTCCCTAAAAATTATATTATAGAGATGATTCTAGATCAGACAAACTGATCAGCCTCCCAGACAAGTGTTCTCCTTTTCATTGATAACTAGCCCTCCCTCTCAGGGAGCCTCCAAAGCAAAAACTGCTTCCTCCCTCCTAAAGAGAAGTATCTTCATCTGAATTCTTTCTCTCTGCCAAAGTGAGCTGGTCACTCTGAATCCTCTAGTGGCACTGGATCTCCTAACTCCTTGCTTTCATCCCAAAATAAGAGAACCAAGATCAAGGAACAGAAGACTGTCTCCCTCCTCATTCTCTATTCCAGGGAAGTCAGTGTCCCAGTCTGGGCTTTCCAGAAAGCAGAGCTTGAGACATAGGCTTAAGTATATGAGTACTTAATTGGGGTCTGTGATCCTAGAGAGAAGTAGGGGATGGGGGAGGGAAAGCAGGGAATGAGGGAGAGTCAACATAAGGATGTGTTATTAAGCTGACCACTGCCATGGTTGACTAGTTGGTCGATCCCAAGATCATTGACAAGCCATAGAAAATGCATCTTAGGACTACCTGTCCAGGGACAGAAAGAGGGAAGGATTTATACATCACTTGTTACCCATTGGTCAAATTTGGCACCACAGGGCATTGACTCTGCCACACTTCTGGGCTGCACATTCCCACAGCAGCCCACGCTGCAGCATCAACAGAGAACCTCAGGATGGGGAACGAGGCCTGAGGCAAGGCGCTCTTAGGCTGCCCTGTGTAAGGCTCATGACAGTTCTATGGGATGTCAGGATAAATGAGGTCCCCTCCCTAGACTACCTTGTGATGGACAACAGGAGGGTCGACATCATCCTAGCACAAGTGAACGTGTGCTGTCGCCCTTCCCAGGTAAAGGTAAACTGCTTTTGATCATCCTTCCTGATCAATATCTGGAATAATTCATTTGACAAATTAATAATCACATACAAATACTAGATAATATGTTGATCTGCTCAGTAAGATACCACATGGCACAAAGACATTCATGGCAGTGTTATTTATGAGTGACTGTGGCTTCCACCTGGCCAAGTGTGTGGTACTTCACATTCATCTGCCAGGATCCATTTGATTCAGAACGCAGAATTGCAGAGAAAATCTTTAAGTCCTTTGTGGTGGCACCGATCGGTGCAATGCTTCCAAGAATGCAGGATGGCACCAGATTTACTATTGCGATGGGAGAACTGGAGTCATATGTCAAGGTTTTTTAGGGGCAAGATAGATGGAGAGATGACTAATGTGTGGATTCACATGTTTAACTGTAGAGGCTTCCACTTGGTCCTTCAGTGTATAGGCCAGAGGACCGAGGTGAGGGCTGTTTCAGCTGCCAAGTATGTCTATTCCAGTTATACACTTGGGAACTGGGGAAACAGTTACAGGGTAAGTCCGGGACCCAGGACACGCTGGACCCTCTATGAGAGAGAGAGACTAAGACGAGAACTTCATTGATCACCTGCCTTCTAATAGTCCTACTTTAACCGGAGGCCACGGCAGTGTTTCAGGTGGTATGTTAGTATCACTTCAATCTCCACGTCCAAATAGTTATCTAAAGCCTGGCTATTTCTCTTCCCCTCAGTGTGCAGGTGCCCTGACAACTGGCCAAAAGTCTTTGGGAACAGATCGGGAGCATATTTTCCGTGTTTATGTAAAAAGCATTGTACCGTCCTTCTTCAAGGGGACCCAGCCTTTCCTTTAATTAATAGGCCCCGGATCCACGAACTTACTAGATCTAGAAACTGCACGAGGAAACTTGGAAACCTGATGTTTCCATGGCAGTGGAACAAAGTTATCAACCTTCTGCTCACAAGTTATTGATTTTTTTAAAAAATTATACAAATGAAGCCAAATATTGATTGTCTCTCCATTTATCTTTTCCCTGAAAAACACCTTGATCTGTTAGGCATCAGCAAGGATCCCTGTGGGTCACGGCGCACTGATTGCCAGGCTGGCCTTGCTGCCCTTCGTGGAATCACACTCAACATTCATCTTGCCTGTGATGGTTAAGTGTCGACACCTGGCCTCTGACATGCTGGGATCTCACCATCCCATTGACCCTGGGGATCCAAGCTCCCTGGCATCACCTCTCACTGTGACCCAGGCCTAAAGAGGAAAGCCACCACCGGGTGGCCGAGATGCAAACGCTGCTCTCACCACACGCATTCCTTATTGCTTTACTGGGGACGTGGTCATGGGTAGGTTCTTATTTGGCACATTGCTCGAGCATTCTCATTTCCAAGAGCCTTCTGACCCCTTTCTTGATGCTGTGCCAAGGCAATTCCAGAATCTCCATCTCATTTACTGCAAGCAATCGTCATGTCCAAGCTTTCAGCAGATTTTTAGGAGTGGCTCCACTTGTCCTTCCAGAATAGTGAACCCCAAGTCACAGGTGAGCTTCCCCATGTCAACAGATTCTCCCCATTCCTTATATAGTCCAACCCTCTCAGTCTAACACCTTTGAGATCTAATTTCACACATGTTCCCCAAATTCCTGCTTATACATATGATCTGGACCCCAATATTTCCTCCAGGAGCAGAGACTGCACTGACAGAAATTGTGCTGACCCTAGTTCTTAGTCTGAAGCCAACAGAGGGTTAGAAGGACAAGCTCCTGCCTCGGGGAAGTTATTGCAGGACATGTTCTCCCGAGACAAAGGTCAGGAGATAGTCTGCCAGCCCAGAGAGTGAAGGGGAGTCTGGAGGTTTAAGATTCTCAGATTTGTCTAATCAAATGTTCCCACCCTACATCTCAAGCTTCCATTCTTTTGCCATTGGGACCTTGACTTTGACGTTGGAGACCTATGAAGACTGTGCATTCAATTTCCCTTGCAAACTGTCACTCTTTCAATTAGATCTTGGTCGGGCTTTCGGCCCAGTCTGTCTCATGGCTGTAGGAAATGAAAGTCACTTCAAAGCTTCCATAGAAGCCTCTGGTTTTCACACTGTAGCTTGAATCTACAGTTGGAGACCTTGTATCCTTTATTCTCTTATTTCAAGGTGTCCAATGCAGTTAACAAAAGGTTGTGCCACTCTATAATCTGTACAATTATTATTGTCTCTATACATTCAAATGCCTCAGCCACCGTAACCCACACCTCTCCTTCCAACTGGCGTCTCGTCCGCACCAGCCTCAGGTGGAAGTCTTAGTTTCCGGGATGCCACTGGTCGTCAGGGGACATTACCCCTGCACTTACCACTGGCCCTAGGGTCCTGATTGTCATGTGACTGGCGAGTGATCCAGCACTACAATGCCATCCTGAGGGTCAGCGTTCCAGGCCACCAAGGGAAACAACTGTCTTCTGCTGGGACCCCTGAAAGCAGAGCTTGAGACAGAAGCTTATGTACACGCACTTTGTTGAGAATATGATCCCAGGGAGCAGAAGCAAGGGCAAGGACATGAACGCAGGCGGGAGAGCGAGCCAATGCAAAGATGCTTTAACTTGGCTACAGCCATGATCATCTGGTTGCTCAATCCCACAAGACCATCTGAAAAGCCTTCTGAAATGTGTTTCAGACAATGCACCTATGGGTGGAAGGGGGACATTCATCTACTGATTGTTGTCACCCATTGGTCACAGGTTTGCCGCAAGGATATTGATTCCCCTGCACCTCCAGGCTGTGCATGCGTGGGGTGCTGAGCAAGTTCCCCGCAGTGTCCCACACCAAGGTGTCATAGAGAGGCTGGAGGGAGGGAGTCAAGAGGTGCATGGTGTGTCCTGAGTGAGGCACTGTCAATTTGTACCTGCATAAAGCTGGCTGAAGCCTGTGCCTACCTGGTCCCAGCAGCGAGGACTAGAATCAGAGGCAGAGAAGTCCAGGAGGCTCTGGAGCAGAGCACAGAGGTGTCTGTACAGTCAGCTTGGCAGGGATGGGCATTAACTGAGCACCATCTAGAACTGATGGCTGTGCAGCAGGAAGCATTGTTTCTCTACCCAGCTGAGTGAATCACCTTGAAAGGAAACATGCAGGGAAGGTGTGGGGGGTTGCGTGTGTGTGCATGCATTGGTGTGCATTGCGTTGTGTGGGTGTGTTTGTGTATATGTACATGTTTGTGTATACGTATGTTTGTGATGGAGCAGTGAGGGCAGATGCAGAGGACTTCAAAGGTGCACTCGCCATGTGTCTGAAAGCCCAATCAGAATGATGCCTACAGAGGGCTGCTCATTAAGGGAGCCCCATCTCCTAGTAACCGGATCACCCAATGGAAGCTATTTAGCCAGCACAGGGAGAACCAGTCCTCATCTCCTGTTGCTGCTTTAAGAAGCCAAGGGATACTTTAGCAGTTTTCCTCCCTTCCAGATCAATAATGGTAATTGGGAACAGAACCCGGCGGAGGAGCGTGGACAGAAGGTGGTCAGCTGTTGATACTGAATTCTTTGAAGTCCATTTCCTGGAAGGTATTTGGCAAGTCAGGAGCTCATCTCCCTGCCTCCAGCCATGCAGTCGCTCAAGAAGGCAGTGGACCTCTGCTTCGTGCCCGACATAATGCTGGATTCTGCAGGGGGAGGACAGAGGCGGGTGTGATGGAAGAACAAGATGCGGCCCGATAGGAGGTATGAACCCCAGACCATGGTCAGGAGGCACGGCTTGAGCCGGCACATGTTCTTGCTCTGGATCAACCACCCTTTCCTCGTGGGGCCTTAGGTATATCATTCTCCAATGTGGCTGCTGTTTTCTGATCTATAAATGAGGGCATTGGGCTGGGTTGGCGTTTTTCACCCTTTGTTCCCCGTGGCACACGAGTTGCAAGTTCTCGACACTCATGTCATCGTAACAATCAGAGAGCTCCCAGTCGCCGAGCACTTCCTTTGCTCAACATGTGCGCTGAGCGTGCTTCGCCCCTTATCTCATGCAACAGTCACAGCGACCTTCTGACGGAGCCTCTGTTATCGTCTCTGTGTTGCAGAGGAGAAGCCTGAGACTGGCAAATTAAACAGTCCAAGGGCAGAAAGCCGGGAAGCACCACAAGTAGGATTCTTCAAATACAAGTCTGTCTGACCTCAGAGGCTCAAACCCTTTAACGCTGTGCTAGCCTGCTGTGCCCGAGTTTTGCAAAGTTACTTGTGGTGTAATTGTGCAGTGTTTCTCGGTCTTCAAAAACCCACTGCCCTTTTTGTTCCATGTAGAAATTTCACACTGCCCCCCGGGGATTCTGATATGTCCCCCTGAAGTGGAGTGCTGGCTGATTTGGTGAGAATCGTGGGCCAAACACCTCTAAAGTCCATTTGGAATCTAGTAACTCAAGGAGTGCACTAAGCACACTGTCCTTGACATGTAGAAGGTCTTCGATCCCTGGCGGCTCTAGTGGCCTGTTGCTGGCTGCCTCCCCGGTACCTCGTCTCCCTTCCTTCTCATTAGAGGATCCCAAATCTTCCATCTGCCCATGTGGGGTGGATTTAACTCACTCCCAGTTCAGGAATGGGCCCTGATTGGCTGACACCAATAACATGGTCTCATTCACATCTGCATTTCACATTATCACAGCTGCAGCTGTTGGTTCAGGGATAGCCATGTGACCTGAATTGGTCCAATCACAGAAAATCCCAGGATTTTGTTCAAAAATCTCATATTTGTAATAGTACTGAATATTATATATCAACAGGTGTATAATAACATATCTAAAGGAAAGATCTGGAAACCATTGATGACACCATTTTCACCTGAATGGGAGGCAACAAACCCATGAGGAAATAATGGGGTGTTACAATTTGAATAGGAAGGAAAGATTTGAGGTGGCATCAAAAGATTTGGGGTGACATCCCTCTATGTCTCTGCCTCTGCCCTCTGGTCCTCCTTACAGTTGAGCCCGCTGGTCCCCTCATCTAAGTGTGCAGTCCCCTCTCCTAAAGATCCCAGGCTGGTCTGAACCGAAAGCAGGAAACGTATAAGAAACTTTGGCTCCTCTTCGCCCCCGGGGGCTGAGGAGTTAGGAGTAGGGAGCAATGACTCCTCTTATTCTCAGGTCACCTTCCCATGGACTCAGGGACCCAGAGCTGAGCCAGAGCCCTTGGAATGTTGCCAGAGTCACAGGCCATTTCCTCTGGAGACCCCAAGGTCCCTGCCATAGTTGACCACTCCCCACATCACCACCACCACAATGGACCACTGAGCTTCAGCTTGGAGCCCCCTTGAAATACATTTCCAGGGATTTTCCCAGTTCCACAGACCCTGAGATGACTGAGGCCTGGCCTTGCCTAAGGCCCTGACCTTGAACTGTTCCGAGTGCTTGCTGCCTGTGAACTGACCTCCCTGCTGCATGAATGCTGCCTGGACATATCAGCAAGCCTGGCCCAGTGTTCCCGGGGCATCCTTGAGGCTTGAACTGTGACTGGACATTACATCGCTATGCATCAAATTGTTGTTTTGTCTTCTTCCCCAGCTCTGAACCTCCACCTCCCAGAGATTCTGTGTCCCCAACCCCTGTGACCCCACACTCCCCCACCCAACCCGGCTCTGTTGTATTTCACTGTGGATAAACAGGCCTGTGTCCCTGTGGTGGTGGGTGATGGGGACAGGTGTAACCTCCTAGGACTCACTGGGGTGCGGTGGGTTTGGGTATCTCTAGGCGAGAACATGGGCTGGTGCAGGAAGGAGAAACGCTTTGACAGGAGGGGATGGATGTGGGTTTGGGGAGCTGGGTAGGCCATGCGGGAGCAGGTCTGAGCTGGCAGCAATATTTCCTGTTTTCCTGGCTTTAAGACGATAAGCTTGAAACAGGGCCCAGCACAGTGGGCTCGAGTGCTTTATTTTTATTTTTTATTCCCAATCAACAATTGTACAGCTTTTATTAGCAATCAGCGCTCTGGCAGGAGTGCTGACGGAAAGAGACCCAGTGGTGAGGCGGAGCGGTCAGCTCTCTGGCAGACGTGAGGAGGAGCAGGAGGAGGAGGGAGAGCAGGGAAAGGCGGAGGAGGGGAACAGGAGGAGAGGGAGGAGGGGGATCAGGTGGAAGAGGAACAGGAAGAGGAGGAACAGGGGAAGGAGGAAGAGGTGGAGGGGGAGGAGGAGAAGCTCGAGGACTAGGAGGATCATTATTCCAAGAAGCTGAAGGAACCAGAGGCCCGGGGCGTGGCCAGGTCAGAAGCTCTGGGAGAGTCGGGTGGGGCTGCAGCGGCTCCGCCTTCAGGGCCCACCCTGCTCCCACCCCCTGCCAGTCCCCCGGAGTCATAGGCAGTCATGACCTCAGTGGGGACTCAGTTTCTCCTGAGGTCTGCAGCAGGGTGATGTTTCTAGAATGATTCCTTGTTCCTTTTCCCTGGGAAGGATGAAGGAGGATGGACACATTTTGATCAGAGACAACAAAATCTTTTTAATGTATTTGAACTGGAAAAGCTCAAGGGTGAAGTGGACACACCCTCTTCATTGGGGCCTAGATTATGGCTTCAATCCTCAGTGAGTCCGTTAACTTTCTGTGCAATCATGAACAGATCTTAATTTTGGTTCCAGCCTGAGAACCGGCCACGTGGGGGTCTGAGCAGAAATTCAAATCCCTACTTTGTTGTAGAGCTGCTGAAAGAATGAGCCTGGGCTCAGGCCCACCTGGGTCTGAACCCTGGCTCTGCCCCTCACTAGCCGAGTGACCTTGCACAGATGACGTCACTTCTTTGACCCTCAGTCTCCTTATTAGGTAAATGGGGGATTAAGTAAGATCCAGGATCCAAACTGGAAGAAAGGCCCTGGGCATTGATGCTTCAAAGACCAGCAGGGGTTCAGATCCCTGTTCAGGTACTTAGTGATGGTGTGACCTTGGACAGTCACATAATCTCTAGGCCTCAGTTTCCTCATGTGTAAGTGGGGCTGATGATAATGGCACCTCCTTCCCAGGGTATTTGCAAGGGCAGAATGTCTGAAGCACCTGGAATAGCGGCTGGCTCACAGTAAGCCCTATCGGGGTTAGCTGGGTTAGCAATCTCCTAACATCATGCTTGGCATAGTGGAATATACTGTAGGTAGGACAGCAGCCATGACATCGTTAACTAAGATACTGTTGTCACCTAGGCTGGGCGTCAGGAAGGGAGTGGCCAGCTGTTCTCACTACAATGTCTAGTGGCAAAAAACATTTGCGGCCCTGTGCCCGGGAGCCTTCCATCCCTGACTGTTAGAAATGGGATCTTGTTAGAAATGCAGATTCTCAGGCTGCAGTCCAGACCTACTGAATTAGAATCTGCGTTTTAGCAAGTCTCCCAGGCGACTGTGTGGGCATAGATTTTTGCAGCTCCAGCACCCTCTATGAGATGGCGCACTCCTCAGAACCCCTGGCGCCTGCCAGGCAGCAGTCACCCCGCTCCATTGTCATTGCCCATTTACTTGTCTGTCTCCCCTACTAGCCTGTGGACGACTTGAGGGCAAAATCTGTCTCTGTCCCCGTGGAGAGATGGCAAAGCGTAGTAGTGAATGCACCGTCTTTGGGGCCGGACCGCCAGGCCTCCATCCTGGCTCTGCCACTTTCCAGCTGTGTCACTTTGCTCTGCCTCAGTTTCTTCATGCATAAAAAGCAAAAATTAATAGTATCTGTCTCGCAGGGTCGTTGTGAAGCTGAAAGGATTAAATGAGTGCCAGGCACATGATGAGCATTCAGGACGAGTCCGTGCCTGTACCGTCCTTGCTTTTATTGTCATCGTTGCAGTCATTGTATCCCTAGTACACAGCTCAGTGCCAGGCACCCAGTGGACACTCCAGATACAATTATTACATAAACAAATGACCTCAGCTGGGTGCACATTAGTGTTTTTCACACCCTTGACACTGGCAAAGTTCTTTCGGTATCAAACATTGAACTCTGTTTCTGTTGTGTGACCTGAATTCCTGGAGAAGATGAATGATTGGGAGCAGACTCAATGTCCCCTGAAAAACAACCTGACGCATGGGGAAGGCCATGTTGGCCTCTGTCTTCAGGGCCAGGTCAAGGGAAGAACAGGACTTTAAAAATATGGTGACTATGGTTTAGGGAGGCAGACCTTTAGAGTCAAGTAAGCACAATGAAGGAAAAACAAACGCTGCTCATTTATGTCTCAGGAGAAAGCATGTTTGACATCACTAATCGTCAGGGAAATGCAAATTAAAACCACAATGAGATATCACCTTCCCCCTGTTGGAATGGCCATTACTAAAAAGTCAAGAAACCATAGATGCAGGCGTGGATGCAGAGAGAAAGCAACACTTACATACTGCTAGTGGGACCACAAATCAGTACGACCTCTACGGAAAACAGTATGGTGATTCCTCAAAGAAATAAATGTAAACCTACCATTCAACCCAGCAGTCCTCTTGCTCTTAAACAAGATATTGTGCTTCTAAAATTTTGTTCTTTCTCACCCAGGATCAACAGCTGGAGGAGGAAAATGAGAATGTCTCCATATGGAGTCCTTCGCTTCTTCCTCTTCTCCTTCTCAGAGTGGTTGGAGCGCAGATTTCCAATTCTTTGCCTTTCCAGGCAGCCCAGCCTCTGGGGATGTAGTGCCCAGTGTGTTAGGGATGGCGGAGTACGAGTACCTTGGCAGCCCCACCACTTCCCGGCAGGACCGGCGGCTGCAGAGGGTTACTGAAAGTGTCTTGCAGTGGCAGAGGCCTATGTACAGGTGTCTATACCCTTGGCTCATCCTGACAAGCTCAGACCCTCTGCTTCTCCTAACCTGAGTCTCTAGTTTTCCCAATAACTTTAAACCGAGGCTTCCTTGCTGTGTCCCCTACCTGGCCGTGAGAGCTTTGGGGATACTTATCCTGTCTCATTAACTCCTATGCTCCCAGAGTCCTGGACCAGGCCTGACACACAGTTGGCGTCAGTGAACATCGACGTCAGTTGAATTTAGGAAGGCTCCGCCCTGAGAAGAGAGAGTACGTCTTGGAAATCACTGTGGGCTAAACCAAGGGGCAGGGACTGGAAGGTTGGGATTCCAGGGTAATAATAACAGTAGTTACCATTTCCTGGGAGCCTCCATGTGCCAGCGTCTGAGCTAGGCCCATAACAAGCATCACCTTTTGTCCCCACTTTACAGATGAGAAACAAAGGCTTAGAGAAGTTAAGTAACTTGCTGAAAGTCAAACAATTCGATATGTGGGGGAGTCAAATGAACGCATGTTTTCTTCCATTTCCTTCATCCACTCCACTAATGATAGCACTTGACCCGCAGACTAGGAATTAAAGTGGAAATCAGGGGAAAGCTAACGTGAGAGGGCAGAATCCCTGTGTCTGAACCCCTGAAGTCAGCCATGGGTAGAAGGTGCAGTCTTGTTGCAGATCCAGTGAGTGGAGGAACCATCAGTGGCTGGATGTGAGCTCACCGTGTGAACTCTCCAACAAGGAAAGCAGGTCCCTGTGGAATCAAGGGATATTATTGCAGAACTTTTAATAAAAAATGTGTTCCAGGGAAGTCTCGATCTATCATATCACTGAAAACAAAAGTATGAAGGGGGTGATGGGAAATTCTGATGTTAAATAATTTGGGAAGCTGCATCCAGTATTTCCTCTTGAAGATTCACAATGCTTATTAGCCTGTTAAATATTCAGAGACGTCCTGGGGAAAGAATGCTCTTCTGGCTTTTTATTTGACTAGTGAACCGTTTTTTCAAGTGACATTTTTTAGCATCCCAAGGAAGTAATAGTCCACTGAACACATGGGGGAACTTCTACAGAAGTTTGGCCTGGAACGCATCCTCTGTGTTCCTCCTCGCTCTGTGGTTGAGCGAGGATCCTGCAGAGCTCAAGGTAGAAAAGTCCCACTTAGCCCATTTGTAGTGGTTTCCTAAATTGGGCAGAGGTGATACGCTCACAGGAGGAGGGGACACTGGAGGAAACGCTACACGTCTTGCTGCATGTGGGCACCGCTAGCCTCCCAGCAGGGCCAGGCTGATAGAGATGTTTTCCTTGGGTGCTTGAATTTTCCATCCTGCAATTATGTCTCAAGCCATAGATAAAATTCACATCCATGTTTCACTCAAGATAAACCTAACATCATAATAATACAAAAGATTAATTCATTGAGGGAAAAACAGAGGGAAAAAGGGCCTTGTAGAAGGGGACTTCTATACCACACTCTGTCCTCAACACTGATATGTGAATATATGAACAGTGCCCTTTAGTTGCTACTCATCCATGCATGTCCACTGATACACCCACAGTGTGACTGACAGAGGTCCACTTTTAAAGACCCTGACATCTGAGTCCAATTTACCCTTTAGGACTCACTGCAAACATTTCTCTCTGAGGTCTTCCTTGACCACCTAGACATCACTAATTTTTCTATTCTATGATCATCTTAGAGGGTGTATCAGTCAGTTATAAACAGTCATGCTGTATAACAACCAGTCCTAAAGAAAAACTCAATGGCAAATAACAATAAGCATTTATTTTTTGCTCTAATGTCTACAGGCCATCTGGGGGATGGCTGATCTAGGTTGGGTTTGGCTCTAGGTCATGGGCTTGGTTCAGATCTGCCTCACATGTTCTCACTCTTCTGGTGCCAGGAGGTCACTGTGGGTCTGTTCTTTAGGACAGGATGCCTCTTAAAGCCTGGGCTTAGACTTATAGGCTGTTACTGCCACCTATGTTCTGTTGGCCAAAGCAAGTTTCACGATCAAGCCCAAGATCTGTGCAGTGGAGATATGCATTTCTCCCATGGACGTTGAGGAGGAAGGAGCCAGTATTTGATGAACAATACATGATATACCACAGAAGGTTTATCGTCATGTTCCTGATTTAGGCACTTGGTTCAGTACCTCCATACTCTTAGGAATTGTGTCTCCATGTCCGCCAGAGGTGGTAACACTGGAGGTGAGTCTTGAAAAATTAGTTTCCTCAGACACCTCTGTGGTGCCTTATGTTCACCACGACTGTACTCAAAGAAGGAATGTAATAAAAAGTGAAGTGCTTGGGTGTCCTAGTAGGCAGAGTCATGCATCCTAGCTCCACTGGTTCAAGAAAGGGGTCCCTAGCAAGCCCTTTATCATCTCTCAGTGTTGGAGTTTGTAGGAATCATAAATAATTGCACTCCTCTTCCTCAAAGTTCTGAACTAATCTACAATTATACTCAGGAGTTTAATAGGGCTGAGAATACTGACTTTATAACTGGTAATGCTTTATTTGATACCAGCTTGGACTAAAGCTAAAGTGGTTTTCTTGATACCTTCCTCCTCCTCTGCATCCTGGATTCCACCTGAGGGTATTTCTGGGTCTTCATGGTGGACTTTTGGCCAGATGCATGGAAATAGTGGCCAGGAGAGGGGCCACATCTGGGAGGAACGTTTACACATTAGAGAAACATGGACCAATGATGTCAGCCTCTTGCCACCTCAGCAATCATCCAGTCTCGCCTCCACTGATGTGAAGGAGGGAGCTAAGGGTACAAGGAGAGATGGAGCTGTCACCTTCCTCCCACCTCATCTGAGAGGGTAGTGTCTGTTGCATGAGCCAGCAGGAGGTGGGCAGGAGGGAAGAACGTCTCAGTGACCTGTGAAAGGGGACTGATATTATGCGGAAGGGCCCTCAGTCAGGACATGGGCCTCTTTAAGTCCTTGTTGCAAATGGGCCATCAGGTCATCTCTAGCACGACCTGGAGTGCTCTTTCCTGTTGCCAAGTCCAGTTGAGGAACATCCTAACTCCACTCCCCTTCATCCCAAATCCCAGCCCCAGTCTTCCCTCACCTCCAGGGGAACCCGGACATGGTGAGTCCACCTGCATGTTCTCGCTGCCTCCTGGGATGGAGCCCTGCAGGGCTGGAGGCTCTGATTCACTGTGTGGGATCAAGTGCTCTCACAGTCTTCCCTCTCCTCGTGGAGGCCACTTTCTTCTGCAGCCAGTCGGAAGCTAGAAGTAAAGCCTGGTGGCCGGCCCATGAGGACAGGCGGTGTGGCGAGGTGGAGAGTAACCTTTCAGAGCTTATAAAAAGCTGCACTCTTGGTGGGGGGCTTTCACTCATTCCCCAAGGGCAAGACACTGTGCGAGGTGGAGCTGGAGGGGACACTGAGGAAGGGAGCTTGTATTTGCTGAGGCCCATAGCATCATTATTTACGGTGCCACATCTGATCCTTCAGCAACACCATCTCTAGGCACTGGGTTTTAGGGCTTAGGAGCACAGACTCCGGAGCCAACTTTCAGACTTCTTCACACGCCAGTTGTGTGACCTTGGGCAGTTAGTGCTCACCTGTTGAATGGTGATAAAGGAGGGTATTGAGAGCACCGACCACACAGTGGTGCTGTGAGAGTGCGGGGGTTAATAGATGTGGTGGGCAGCTGCTGAGATGGCTCCTGGTGACCGCTGCCTCCAGGTACCTGTGCCCTTACTTCCAATGAAGAGAATATGGCAAAATTGACAGGATGCATGTTGCGAGCTGCCCAAAGGAGATGTCCCCACTGGAAGGAACCGTGGGGCCTCCGTCCAGGCCCTCATCCTACAGCCCATGGGAACCGAATCCTGCCAAAACCACACACACGAGCTTGGAAGCAGATCTTCTCCCAGTAGAGACTTGAAATGGCTGCAGCCCCACCTGACATCTTCATTGTGGCATATGAGACTCTGCAACCAAGGACCCAGTTAAGCGATGCCCATATTCCTGCCTCAGGGAAGCTGTGAGATAACAAAGCTTGTGGTTTGAAGCCACTATGTTTTAGGGTAATTTGTTAGACTACAATAGACAACTAACACAACACATGTACAATTGTTAGAGCACTACCTAGGATATAGTAAACTCTCAATAAACATTGACTCTCTTTGTTATTAATACCTCTATTACACAGATAAGAAAAATCAGGCTCTGAGTGACTCGCCCAGAGTGACACAATAAATATGTAGCAGAGTAGGGTCTCTGTCCTTGTCTTGTCTGGTTACAGAGTTAGTGCTCTCAAAGGAGCAGTGTTTGGAAGACCCAGCTCCTGGAGGCGCTGAGCAGGAACAGGGGCATGTTTCCATGGGAAGCCTTGGAGAGGCAAATGACCCCCTAAGGCTGCAGAGGGCCAGGCCCTGGGCTGGGGAAAGTCATAACTAGCCCTTTGGGGACCTCTACATGGAGGAGGAAGACTTACTCCTGCACCAAGACTTAGCTAGGGGCAGGGCCTTTGCAGCGTGTGGGAGAACCAACCCATACCTGAGTCTGTTCCAAGGGTTTGTAAGATGCTATGCATAGAAATGGAGCTCTGGTCTCTTCTTGCTTTCTGCTGTGGTTTGAATGTGCCCCCCCAGAAAGCATGTGCTGGAAACTTACCTCCAATGCAACAGTGTTGGGACGTGGAGCCTAATGAGAGGTGTTTAGGTCATGAGGTCTCCACCCTCGTGAATGGATTAAAGTCGACTGTAAAAGGGCTGGAGGCTGCGAGTTTGATCTCTTGCTCTCTCATGTTCTCTCACCCTTCCACTTGCTGCGGTGGGATGTCACAGCAAGAAGGCCCCCACCAGATGCTGGCACCTTGGTATTGGACTTCCCAGCCTCTAGAACTGTGACACATAAATTTCTTTATAAGTTACCCAGTCCTTGGTATTTTGTTACAGCAGCACAAAACGGGCAAAGGCACTTTCTCTCATTCCCTTCAGGAACTCATGAACAAGGAGCCTGAGATAAGTCCCACTCAGAGAAGCCCCATCTGTGCAAAGATGGCTTTTGTTCCTATCTTGTCATGGTACTGACAGTGATGATGAATCCCCTCAGCTGATTAGAGCGTGGTCATCACCACTACGAACAGCGTGTCCTCGGAGCACAGTAGCTGCTGGGAGCATCAAAAGATCCCTCGGAATACACGGGCAACAGACACAGGGAGCCTGCAGAGAGGCAGGTGGCACAGCCCTGAGACGTGACATGAGGGGCGTGAAGCAGGACGGGGATAGATTCAAACTTCACCATATAGACACAAAGAACCAGATGCACAGGGGCCCACAGACCACTTGCATTACATACAGTATACCCCCAGACACAAAGGCACAGCCACAGACACACGTACAGAAAGACACACGTACAGAAAGACACACGCTCAGCTATTCAATGAGAAAAGATGCAAATGCTCAAATAAATGCCCAGATGTTAGGGAGGAACATTTATACCCCACAACTCATGTTTCGAAGGATGGGAGGACTTTCTATTGCAACGTCCAGGAGGGAAAAGTATGGAAGGGACTCTTCCTGCTTTGGTCCATCCCTTCATCCATTTCTCCCCAGAGGAGAGGTGACTTACCTGATTGGTAAGCTTGGGAGAGGAGCTAACCGTGTTCAGCTTAGCCTCTCTTGGCTGTCCACAGAGGGAAAACGCCATTCTCATGAGTCCTCTGGTACTGGGTCACCCCCGAGGGCTGGCTTTGCCCCTCTGGAGTTGCCTCGTGTGACTGGTTCTAATGGCTATGTCTAACTCATTGGTGAAGGATTTGCAATCCTATTTGGCTACAGATCTAAAGCTACGTTCTTTACTTGACTTTACCCAGTAATAGAGTCGACATTCTGACCTTCATCTCTGTCTCCTGGGTCTTATTTCTCCGTTGGCTTCAAACTTAGAACTCACCATTCCAACACCAAACGTTCCCACTGATAGAAAAAAACAGAAACATGGACAGATGTTCAAAGACACAAGCACAGGAACATAGGAGAGATGGTACATTTGCTCTCCTGAGTGGAGGGGAGATGGTTAGCAGAGCAGTTCTTGATGGTGGCTGGGTGTTAGTCACCTGGGAAGAGTTACAAATAGGTACTAATGCCTGGGCCACACTCCAGACAAACTGACTCAGAACCTACTGGGTTAGGACCTGGGTGGCAGTAAATTTTAAAGCTCCCCAGGTGATTCTGACAGGCGTCCTCAGCTCCCAGCTTTTAGAGGCTCACACATACTTTTGTGACCATGGGGAGCCTAGTCCCCATAGCCTAACCTGTCTGCCAGAGACCTCCCTCTGCCGTCACTTGCACATTCTGGGGACTCTGGTAGTGGCTAATGTCTGTGTACTAAGCAGCCAATTGCAGTTGCCTGTGGCTGCTGCTGTCCCAACTCTTCTAGCTCTTCTGATGGACCATGAGGGCTTTGTCACCACTCTTGACACAGAGGTCTTCTCGCCCCTGCCTCGAGGTCCCTAACACACATGGGTGCTCAGGCCAACGTGGACCTGCGGTATTTTGCCTCTTCCTCTCAGTCTGACTTCCTGCAGGCACCTCTGCTCAGCAGGCCCCCGGCAGTGCAGGTACATGGAATGCTGAGGAGAGAACTGGCCCCAGGGACAATGGCTCAGCAAACACTGCTCTTCCCAAGACACTTTCCTTGTGATGGATGGAGGCCAAACTTCTCTGCCAGCAACAGAGATGGCAAGGCCAGGCTGATGGCTGCAAAATGGGGAGGTTCGCTGGCATGGGACCTGCCTGGAGCTGCCCAGATCTGTCTCTGCTTCTCTCCATACACTGGAGGAAAACTTTGACATTCCAACCAGGAATCTGGTCTTCCTCATCTGCCCCTTGCCCTAGGCCCAGGATTCTCACACATGTGTGCATCCAGACCACCTGGAAGCCTTGTTAAAGCACAGATTGATGGGCCTCATGTCCAGAGTTTCTGATTCAGTAGGTCTGGGGTGGGCCTGAGAATTTGCATTTCTGACAAGTTCCCAGATGCTGCTGCTGCTGCTGGTCTGGGGACCACAGTTTGAGAACCACTGCTATAGCCTGCTTGGTGTATGTGCGTGCGTGTGTGTGTGTGTGTGTGTGTGTGTGTGTGTGTTTCTTCTGTCACCTGAAGATCAAGCAGGAAGGCACTTAGATCATTTCAGCAACAACGATCACGATCAAGCTCCCTTTTACTGACTCCTTACTATGAGCCTGGTGCCCTGCCGAGTGCTTTACACCAAATTCTCCCAACTGCTCTATAAGGAAGGTACTATTATGTCTCCTATTTTATAGATGGGGAAACTGAGGGGAGGTAACTGATTCAAGGTAACATGACACAGAGTTAATACTGGGACTGGAACCCAAGTCAGTCATGGTCTTAACATATTCATTCATTTATTCATTCACACATAATGGATGCATTTAACAAAAATATATTAAACATCTTCTATATTACTGACACTGTTCTAAGTCCTAATGATACAGCAATGAACAAGGCAGACCAGGCGGCTGCTCTCAGGTAGCTTAAATTCAAGAGGGGGAGAGAGACGATAACTAGCATATTTAAAAAGCGAACATGCCTTTTGATCAACTTTTCCTTTGTGATCCACGATGGGGGAGGACTTGACTCAGAGTGCAGTCGGGGTTTTGGAGGAAGCTCTGGTGGGGGAGCAGTCCCTGTGGTCCTCAGCTCCCGCTCGATTCCCCCAGGCAAGGTCAATGGGCAGGATCCCCCAGTTCTTGGAAGCAGGGCAGAGCCTGGGGCAAGTCCAGCCTTGGGCTCAGCAGTTAGCAGCCCCCACCCCAACACAACTCCTCCACTCAGAGAGCCCCTCAGTTCCCTCCAGACTAGGGGAGGGAACTTTGTCCTTTGGTGAGCTGCAGCCCCGGTCACGGCAGTGGGGCTCAGTCTGGACGACGATCACCTGCTACTCCTTGTGCAGAGAGAATGGCCTATTGAGCTGCTTCACTGAACTCACTCACAGGGTGAGCAGGTGAGGCGCCTGCCATGTCACTTATTTTAGGAAACAGCCATCAGCCTAATCCTTAGACAGCTCGTATTGAATACCCATGCAGATGGCATGCTAAACTGTCTCCTATTGGCTGCACACACCATCATCACAGCCACCTTCCAGCTCTCCCCATCGCTTATCGATATGTGTCCTCGAGCTTACCCAGCACTGCCAATTGAATCAGTGTCAGAAGTCTGCTGCTCAAGGGCTCTGTGGAAGCACTGGATGGATCCTGAACATCTCAATTTCTGCAGTCCCCAGCAGAGTGCCTGACACTTAGATTTCAGTGAATGTCAGATGGATGAATGGATGGATAGGTGGATGGGAGAGTGAATGAATGAGATAGTCCTGCCCCTTTGCCAGGCCCTGCTGCCCCCAGTCCTGTGCAGCTGCAGACACTCTCAACCCCCAGTACACATGCTCAGCCTCACGACTCAGCCGGGCTGCCTGTGAGGGCCGAGTCCCACCAGCAGTGGGATCTGGGGTTAGCTCTGCTGCTCTCAGTGTGGTGTCTGGAGGAGGAGGAGGAGGGGCTGGTTCTGAGTCCCCATGACCCCTGGGCACTGCTTCCCATCACCTGCTCTGCTTCCTTCTCCCAGCTAAACCCTTTCAGTATGACTGCATGCCTGCCTCAGTTTCCCAATTGCTCATCAGTCCCCTGTGTGGACCAGAGCTTGTCTTGAACCCCCATCTGCTTTTCTCAGACCAAACCATCCTGCCTGGATCTTTCCAGCTCCCTATCTCAGGGGCTGAACCCTGCCCCTGTAATTCCAGCAGCTGGCTGGTGGGAACATCTGGAATCACTGGAATCTGCCACACTTCCCTTTATATGTACATTGCATACTTATATTTTAACACCTCCAGCCCAAGGCTGCTCTACTCCTTTAGACCACTGCATTGGGACCGATGGTCACCCTTAACCTGCCAAGTTAGGCACCCAAGACACACCCCCAATGGGTTCAACTTCTCCCCTGTTCTCGGTGGCCCACTGAGGCATTGGCCTCCCTGGGTATGGAGTCTACAAAGGTCAAGCTATCCCTGTTTCTCATCTTCAGTTGTCTCCCTCTGGGCCTAGGAGGTGTGATGAGTGTCTCCTTTCCTCTTTCTGCTCACTCTGGGCCAAGCCCTTTGTCCACTACCCTGACCTTCCATCAGTTTGACATTTTAGCCATCTCCTCCACCACTTCCTCCCCTCCTCCACTGCAGCTTCCCACCAGACCCCTGAGGCCTCCTGGTGCAATAAGCCATCTCAAACAAAAATCCAATCTTCCCTACCTCTAACATATCCTTACTAATCTGCTCACAGGTGCTATCGGCAATCCCAGTGAGAAAACTTGCTTTACATATGTAAGCAGCAGCTAATGTGTTAGTTAACTGCCCCGTTTCTTGTGTCAGGCAGCTAGGGTTCAAATCCTGGCTCTGCCATATCTAGTTGTATACCCTAAGGCACGGTAATGAACCTATCTGGGGACTGACCTTCCCATTTGTAAAATGGGGACAATAATGACAACTGCTCTTAGGGCTTTTGTGAGAATAAAATGAGTTAAAATATGTACAATGCTACCAAGATGATCTAGTGCATAATAAACACTCGATAAATGTTAAGTATTGTAGTATGCATACTCTAATTGTGATTATAACCAAAGAGCTGTTTATTTCTCATCTATTCGAGATATAGTTAGGAAGAACCTATTGTGTGGTAGGCTCTATGAAGCAGTCAGAGATAAATGAGATGTGCTCTGGAGCCCACCTGAAGGGTTTCGCACAGGGTGCTACCTGGGTGTTGGGACGTGTCAGTTATACCTTGTCCTTGAGGCAATCTTGAAGGTAGAGAGTCCCCTGGGTGTTGCGACAGGAGATCAGGCTGGACGGGGAAGCTCCTCTCAACAGTGGATTAGGAAGCACCATTCCCCGGGGCTCCAAGACTCATGACCCAACATGTCATGGTGCCCCAAGCAACAGGACACCTTGACTGGCAAGGGCCTGCGGGGATAACCTCACCGAGACGTTGGTGCCACAAGTGGGGCCGTGTAGTCTGGAGCCTTCTGGGCCAGTGGACATAGGTGTGTGGGTCTTTGCCGTCCCAGGACAGGGCTCCCTTGCTCTCCAAGGTTTTCTTCCAAGGGGCACAGACACGTCCTCTCGCTGCTCTGCAGCCCCCGCCCGCACTCTCCTAGACAAAACACTGAAACGGGCTTTCTTTTATTTGTTCTTCATTTTCCTTGTCGAAGCTTCAGGCATTAGAGTTCCTCTCGGAATTTAGTGGAAAAACTATGTTGACTGCTTCCCTCTCTGTTTTGTTCATCATTTAAGTCAGATTGCTTCTTGGCATTTACCTTTTCCTGACCATTTTTTTCTGCCTTCTTGAGTCAGCCCACTTCTGTCTCCCCTGCCACCTCCACCCCTCAGTTCCCTTAATGGGCTGGTTCATCTTCAGGGGGCTCCCGAGACAGGTTTGGAGAGTTCACTCTATCGTGGGGTCAACGCCAGTCGCCCAGCAAAATAATCTTAACTGCCAGTTGTGAGCTGCTACCTCCACTTACGCAGAAGGTAGAGGACATCAGACCACCCGAATAAACTCAGCAGAGAGGAAACAAACGTCTCAAAAGAGAGCTGCAAATGTTCGAGAACCTCATTATCCTGAGATGTCCCCCCTACCAGACAGCTGGTGGAAAACAGTAAAAGCCTGCGATGGCTCCATTGCTAGCAAACGACGCCTGCAGTCAAGGGTAGACCACCCTTTCTAAAAGTTCTTAATGGAAAGAAGAGAATAGGGTGGTAGTTTAAAGAAAAAGAGACTGAAAGAGGATTTTCTTTGCATGGGAAGACCTGAGCCTGTCTGGAGATTGAGGAACAGGATCCAGAGGAGAGGGAGACGTCGAAGGTGTGTGTGTGTGTGTGTGTGTGTGTGTGTGAGATCAATGGATGCACTTTCTCGGAACAGGGGACAGGACCCGGGTGCATGTCCTAGAGGTCAGCTCTGGAGAGGGGAAGGGGAGGAGAGACACACTCTAGCAGGAAGCCCTGTCTACGAGCGGCTCTGTGTGCCCCAGACACCATGCTGAGAACGTCACATGGGTTGTGTCTTTTCACACCTCAGACAGGCATTGTCATGTCCTCATTTTCCAGATGAAAAACTCCAAGGTCAAGGAGGTTAAGTGATTTCCTCAAGGTCCCAGAGCTAAAAAAATATAACAAAGCCAGGACTTTAGAATTCATGTTCTCAACTGCTTTTGTATTTGTTTATATGTTGTGCTTCCTGCATAACAATAACAATCATTGCTCACGTTATGCCGCTTGTACCCTGTGCTCAGACACCGTGTTTTACGTGTGCTAACTCATTTACTCCCATAGCAGCTCTGTAGGGGGAAGGTACGATGCTCTCCCCATTTTGCCCATGATGTGACTTGCCCAAGGTCACACGGCTGGTAAGAGGCACAGCTTGCTCTTAACTCTGAGGACTGACAAGGGCCCAAGGCTTAATCCATGCCTCACTGCCCTTTTCTTCCACAAAGGGAGCGTGGGGTGAAGACCGGAGCAGAGGAGGGGAGTCCCCAGCAGGTGCTCTGATGCCCCCGTGAGGATGAGGGTGAGAGAATCCAGAGGGGATGGGGGTGCAGGTGGAGGGCCTGGAGGCAGCGGAGGGGGAAGAAGTGAGGAGAACCCACACTACAGAGTGCGAGCAGGGCTAAGGGACAAAACAAAGGGTGGCAGCGAGGCAGAGCCAGGGGAAGCTGCCCTGATTGTCTCAGCTTGAAGTTTCCTTCAGAATCCTCAGCAGAGAGCTGGGGGAGATGACGTCCCCACGTCTGTGCTGGGTGCCCAGGGCCAGAGCCCGTGTGGTCCTGGGTCTCAGACTTGGAGAGCTGGTGGCCATCCTGGGGACCTCACCTTAGCTTTGGGAGCATCTGATGGGCAGAGGGGCTCTGCACTGAGAAGACACCCTACGGAGTTTAAGAGGCCGTTAACTCGGGAGCCAGACCTCCAAGAATGTGTCCTTGGGGCAATATGGGTGGACTCACAGAAGGGGTGTTTGTTTTGCACAGTTGACCACTGGTTGCCTCCAGCCTTGGGGATGCACCTAGACACAGGCTTCCCAATGAGAACAATCCCAGGCGTTTTAAAACTCTGAATGCTTGAGGGTGCCGAGTCTGAAGTGCTCATGGTCTTTAAACTGAAAGGCCCTGATAAGAAAGGTCCCGAATTAGTCAGATGGCTGTGGCCCTCCTCCCAGGTCCCGTCCCAGTGTCTTTCTGACTTGGCTCTTTCTCCAGGGCTGCTTCCTGGCTCCCGGACCCAACTGGTGCACCCTTTGGTCTCTATCTCTGATGACTCATCTCATTGGCCTTGGTGGCTCCATGACTTTCTGGAATCATGGACCTAGTTGAGAATTGGCCACTTTTTGGCCAGGGCCTGACCCACCTGTGTCGTGACTCAGCACAGTCATTGCACTTGGGGCGCTCTTCCATCAGTGTCCAGTGTCCAAAGGATGATCAGCTGTGGGAGCGCCAAGAGGGGCTTGGGCAAAGTTCCATCCAAGAATACTACGGAAGTGCTCTCTGGACAGCTGTGGACAGATGTGAGGGCGGTGACTACTTATTCATAGGTGTCCAAAGGGGTAAGAGCCTCGGGGGTTTTGCTCAGCTCTTGGCAGCGGGGAGGAGAGCAGAGCTCAGCCACATCCCCAAAAGGAGCCAAGATGTAATGGTCAGAGGAAGTGGTGCCCAGGGAGGCATCCAGAGAGCTCGGGGAGGGGGAGGGCTCATTAGAGCATCATCTTGCTCTGATAAGTTGTTAGTTAAAAGTTCACCTGGAGGGGCTTTTATTGCACCCCGCTGAGAATTCCTACCTCCTGCTAGGAGTGCAGATTAGGAAGGAAGAATTTTACAGATGGTGTAAATGGCTGAACGTTCTGAGTGTTAGTTATTCAAGTCTCACATAATTGTGCTCTTTGGACCTATAGAAACCCAACCCTTTGTTGGCTGCACGGCAGCCACAGGAATAATGTTTGGGCAGAATTAGGGGATAAACACTGTAATGATAACAGCAGTAATAAGAACAGGTAGCAGTAATTTATGGAGCTTCTATATGCCAGGCGCTCTCTTTAGTGCCTGCAGCAGGCGGAATAATGGCTCCACAATATCCAGGTCCTAATCCCTGGAAATTGTGAATGTCACCTGATGTTGCAAAAGGGACTTTGCTGATGCAGTTAAATTAAGGATCTTGAAATGGGGAGATTATCCTGAACTATCTGGGTGGGCCCTAACCGTAACCACAAATGTCCCTGTAAGAGGAAGATTTGGCACAGAAGAGAAGGAAATGTGACAGTGGAAGCAGAGGTGGGAGTGATGTGGCTACAAGCCAAGGAACGCCACAGCCACCGGAAGCTGGAAGAGGAAAGGAGTGGATTGCCACGGGAGCTTCCAGAAGGAACCAGCATGTCTGACACCTTGATTTCATTAATAGTCCCACAAGATCATTTCAACCCCCTGGACCCCAGGACTGTAAGAGAATAAATTTCTGTTGTTTAGAGTAATTAGTTAGAGCAGCAATAGGAAATGAACACATCACTCTAGATATAGCTCATTTCGTCCTCATCCACCCTGTGGACTAGCTTCCATTATGGCTCCTATTTACAGATGAGGAATCTGCTGCTCAGAGGGGCCGAGCAGCTTGCTCCAGGTAGCAAAGCGGAGAGTCTGCCTGACTCTGGAGCTCGTGTCTTCACCATAGGATATAGGACGTGCAACCACAGCTGTGGTTGCAACCATTGGCTGTGGCAAAAGTGGCAAGGAAATCACGCAGCCTCTGCAAGGCTGGGCTAAGGAATCACGGAGTTAAGATTGAGACTACTTCATGGAAGGTCCTTGGGCATGGATGCTGTCATGAGAAAAGCCCCCAGAAGAGAAGGAGGAGACACTGTTACAGGTGTCATAACCAAGATATTGCAAGAAAGAGGAGAAGTGGGTGGGAGTTAAGTTCTGCAGTAGAAACGGTGGGGGCTCAGCTATGGGGAAACAGAAGTAACTGGGGTGCCAGGAAGGGGGAGGATGGGGGTAGAGGAGCTGATCCAGAATTTGCTACCCTTCAAAATCTCAGTGGGCACCCCTGTATGTTAAGCCAGTGTTAAAGGTGGTATCCCCCAGAAAGTACCCCCTGGGGTGGGTGGGGTTGGGTGTGATTGCACTCCTTCATGTACTGTGGGCACAGGGCTTCTCATCCGGGGGGTACTGCCCCACCACTGCCTGAAGGGCAGAGGAGACAGGACACCACATCAGTCCAAGACCTTGATAAGGGGTGGAGCTAGCAAGGGCCAGTGGGGTGTTAGGGCCTCAGTTAAGTGTTATGGGATTGAGGCCAAGGCTCTTGTCCCAAGAAAACCAAGGAACTGGGCCAGAAAACCAAGGCAGAACCCAGCTGCTTGGGCGGAGCCCCCCTCTGCAGGGGCTAGGAAAGCTTGTGACTCACTGTGCATGCAGATGGCCAGCACACATCCAGGCCACCAGGCTCCCCCAGTGCTGGGCTCAGCCTGCTAGTGAGGGGCTGGGACCGAGGTTCCTCGTGGCTTCCCAGCGACGCCCGTACTAGCTCTGAGGATGTTGCTGCAACAGAGTGGGACAGGCGGGAAGGTGGAGAGAAGGCAGCAGAGTCCTCACAGAATGAATGATATGGACCATTCAGGAAGGTCCCGGGCATCGGTTCTCAAAGTATGGTCCCAGACCAAAAACATCAGCATGGTTCCAACAGACACTTGGAAATTGTCACAAATGCAAATTCTCAGTTCCCACCTGACACCTACTGAATCAGAAACTGGGGTTGGAGCCCAGCAAGCTGGGTTTTAACAAGCCCTCTATGTCCGCGGTCCCCAACTCCTAAGCCGAGGACCAGTACTGGTCTGCAGTCTGTTAAGAACCGGGCCACACAGCAGGAGTCAAGTGGCAAGGGAAGCTTCATCTGTACTGACAGCCGCTCCCCACTGTTCGCCATTTCCCCGGCCCCCAGGTCTGTGAAAAAATTGTCTTTCATGAAACCGGTCCCTGTTCTAAAAAGGTTGGGGACCACTGCTCTAGGTGACCCTGCTACCTACTGAAATTTAAGAACCACTGGCCTAGACCATAACCTAGAGGATCACTGGGTCGCCCAAGGACCCACTGATTTTTTTTTTTGCCTCCGTCTCCTCCTTGAAGCCCCTACATCCTGTCCCCAGCCCTCTGGGAGCTGCTTCACATAAACAAGCCAGGTGCTGCGGGGGTTCCCTGAGGCCACTGGCTGGATGGCTAAGGGAAGCCCCCAGGCCTGATGCCATTAATCACCCAGACTCCTCGCCTAGGATTGGGATCATAGACTAATCCTTTGTGTTTTCTCCCCCTCCCCCACTCCATGCCACCCAAGTGGCAGATTTTCCAAAGATGCTCACAGCTGTATCCACAGCAATGCTCTGCATAAAAGGAGGCTTTTTTTTTCTCCTTTCAGGGATGTGAATTCCTATCAACAGATGAGTATCTCCTTTCACTGGGGCTTTTGAATTATACAGGACTGTGGGAGGAGTTCAGGGAATCAGATATTAACTAGACCTTGAAATATATTTTTCCAAATGGATGCCTAGTCTTTATTTAAATAGAACGCATTTCTGGCTAAATTTGGTGGCTCATTTGTAGGAAAACCAGCAAAAACCTGACTTCTGGGAGTCTCTATGATTTAAGCCATGTTAATATTAGCTACTGGTTGAATCACAGGGAGAAAATTGACAGATTCATTCTCTTGGGGGCAGGGAGGAGAGGGAGCTCCCGGCTGAGCCAGGAATCCGCCAGGGCTGCCTCTGGGTGATTAATGGCATCAGACCTGGGCGCTTTCCTTAGCCGACCAGCCAATGGCCTCAGGGAACCCCCACAGCACCTGGCTTGTTTATGTGAAGCAGCTCCCAGAGGGCTGGGAACAGGATGTAGGGGCTTCAAGGAGGAGACGGAGGCAAAAAAAAACCCCACCACCATCTCCGTCTTCCCTCCCCAGGGCAGCTGCCGGTCTGCAGCCCTGTGCACCATGAAAAAATGATGACTTGCCTTCATTAAAGCCTTGTCATCTTTCCCCTACTGACAGCTTGAAAAGAGCACTCTCGCCTGAGTAGAACGGAATTCCAGAGGCCACTGGGGGCAGAGAAATCACAGACTGAACTTTCAGAAAGAAAAATCCCTCTCCCCCTGTTAAGCAAATGCTGAATATGAAAATGAAGGGGAGGTGGGTAGAAAATTTCATCCCAGTTTCTGCAGTCCTGGGGCATGGACCGCAGCGGGCGTGGACTCAGTGTGTTCAGGCCAAGGAGATACCATGAGGGTCGAGCCCCAACCCTGCCTCTAGGCAGGGCGGCATCTGGCTTTCTGAAATTGATCCCTCCTGGCCAGTTTTAATCCGATTTCCCTCCAGACCACGTGGTTCAAGTTATTGATATGTACTGAGCATCTGGCAGGCCCCATGGTGGGCACAGCCACATGTGTGATGCCCTTTTTGATGGTAGTGTCATGACCCTCATTTTAGAGAAGTAGAGGCTAGGAGAGGGAAAGATGAAGAATTTGTTCAAGGTGACCCTGTGATGGAACCACACTTAGAGTCCAGGCCTCTCTGACTCCAGGGGGTCTTTAGATCATAGAGACACGGAAGGGAACTCGGAGAGCTTTGGTCTTGGATGGAAGCCCAGAGAGATCCAATGCCCTGCTGACGGTCGCCCAGCTCATGGTAAGGGGACCACAGGAGAATCCTGACCTTTGACTCATGGCCTGGTGATCTTCTCATTCATTCATTCGACTACCTAAAAGAGTAACTATTTAAAAAAATCTCAACTTCTAAAAAGATTTTTGTAAACATTGCTTATGGTTAAAAATAAGTCAAATAATACCAAAAAGTATATGATGAAAAAGAGCAGTCCCTGACCTACCCGATCATTTTAAACCCATTTGGGTACTTCTCCTGGCATTTACTTTAATTCTGTAGCTCTACATTTATGCTTATCCTTCTATTTTTTGATTTGTGGGAGGGGGGATTTAGCTCTCTCATAGCAGACGTCCCCACCTCACCCCAAGCCCATCCTCTGAATATAGTGCTGTCACTGTTTTCACTGAAATAGAGTTACTATAATTACATTTCCCTTCTTGAACAGTTGAGCAGTTTTTGATTTTTCTTAGAGTTAATAATTGCCTAGCTATTTCGCTTGCATAATTTTCTACGTATATATCCTTAAAGTTTTCCACATTAACCAGATCTATCATCTACCTATCATTAGCTTTACAAAAATTCCATCATATCACACATTTTGTCATTTCCTCCTTTTTTCTAGAGACCGCCATTGTAAAGAATTCTTTCCTCTCACTTCCAGTTATACTGATTAATCTGTAGGCCTGTTGCACAGCTATCCTCCAGGGACTTCCTTTGTCCCTGTCCTGGGCTGGATCCACCATTTCTTGATTCTTCGTCTTCCTCTTTCTTAGATTACGCCCTAATTTTCCTGGAACACATCATCCAGTCATTTTTTTAAGGAAGGGTGTATAAAAGGTAATTTTTCTGGGTATTTTATGTCTGAAAATATTTTTATTTTATTGTCACAAAATTTCTAATTTGGTTGAATATAAAATCTAAGGCTGAAAACAAGATTTTATTTCAAAATATGATAGCATTGCTTCATTGTCTTCTAGATTCCAGTTCTGTTCTTGGGAAGTTAAATGCCATTCTGATTATAATTTTGCATGTAGTATTTTTTTTTTCTCTCTTTGGAAACTTTTTGGATCTATTCTTTCTTCCTGGTGTTCTGAAACCTTATATAAACCTGCAAGTAGAAGATGCCATCTTGTTTCAGGTAATTTTCTTTTTTTTTTTTTTTGAGATCAGATCTCATTCTGTTTCCCAGACTAGAGTGCATTGGCATCATCATAGCTCACAGCAACCTCAAACTCCTGGGCTCAGGCGATCCTCCTGCCTCAGTTTCCTGAGTAGCTGGAACTACAGGTGTGTGCCATTTGCCTGGCTATTTTTTTCTATTTTTTGTAGAGACGGGGTCTCACTATGTTGCCCAGACTTATTTAGAACTCCTGGCCTCAAGCCATCCTCCCACTTCGGCCTCCCAATGTGTTGGGATTACAGGTGTGAGCCGCCACCATGCCCAGCTCTCAGGATATTTTCTTGAATCAATTCTTTGAGAATTTCTTCCTTTCTTTTTCTCTTTCTATTTCTCTCTTTCTAGTTCTCTCTTTCTATTTTTCCTATTAATCAGATATTGGGTTTCTAAATTGATTATCTAAGCTCTTGCACTTTCTTCCACATTTTCCATCTCTGTCTTTTTCTTTTCTTCTGCTTTCTAACAGATTTCATTATTTTTATACTACAAACCTTTTACTGAATACATTCATTTTTTTCTCTTTTATTCTTAATTTCTAATTACTTTCTTGTTTCCTTATTGTTTCTTCTTTTATAAACCCTATTCTTCTATAATGAACAAATTTCTTCTCATAACTCAGAATGTACTAATTCCGTATCATTTTTAAGTTTTCTTTTGAGTCCTGCATTATCTCTATTTTCTTCAGTTGTTTGTTTTCCTGTTTTGATATTGGTGTTGTTTTATTTTGTTTAATTTATTTTTTCTATTTTGTGTTTGGGTCTTTTCTAAAGTGTCTACTAATCCTTCATTGTCCATTCATGAAGCGAGCACTGCATAGGTGGTTGAAATCTCTGAATATGGGCCGGGGCAGGGATGATTTTGAGGGATGGGTTTCACTTTGGGGCTGATCATTTCATGTGGAAATTCTCAAGTGACAGTGTGCAAGTTCTTCTCTTTGGGGCCATTCCATTTAACTGAAAAGAATCCTTCCATCGTTTTCCTCACTTGTGCAGTTTTGGCTTCTAAAGAGTTGGACATGGGCCGTGGGAGGGGGTGGCCAGGGGACATCATCTTTCCATGTGTAGATTGTTAAAACACTTTCTAAATTGAGATATAATTTATGTATAGCAAATATAAATGTAAAAATATTAATTGTACATTAGGTAAACTTTTATATTTCTAGCATTCTGAAAGTTCCTTCATGCCTCATTCGTGTGCAGACTTTTAACTGATGCCTGTTTCCAGTCTCGTGCCTGGCTCCCAGACCCCGTGCCTGGTGCCCCCAAATCCTGATCCTCTCCCATTTTCCTTCTCCAGAGAATAACACTCCCCTCGCCATGGGTCTCACTGTAATTGGCAAGGCCCTGACTTTCCTGGCGTAAGCAAAGTCATAATCGCACAGAACTGGAAGTTCAAAGGCAGGAAGTGCTCCAGGTGTGGTACAGATCAGTGGCTCAGCAATGCCATCTAGCATTGGGGTTCTTCGGGCTCTTTGCTTTGCTATCCTCAGCATCTGACTCAAATGAGCTGGTTCCTGCACAGCCATAAAATTGTGCCAGTAGGAACTGAACTATGCCTTCGCCACTCCAGTGTTGTCGTTGGACTGGCAGCACTGGTGCCACCCCAAAACTTGTCATATATGCAGAATCTCAAGTCCTGTCCCAGGCCTACTGATAACAACTTGCATTTCAATAAGGTCATCAGGTGATTCCTATAAATGTGAAAGTCTGAGAAGCGCTGGGCTATTATACTTCCATGTCTCCGTTCAACAAAAGAAAACTAGAGAAAACTAGTAGAGAAAACTCTCTACTAGGACTTTTTTTCTACCTGATTGGACTAACTTAGGACATGAGCCCACCCGCAGAGCCCCTGTGAGCAGTCATGTGCTTACTGGCTCAGACCAATCAAGATCCCTCCCTTAGGCCTGGAGATTAGGTCTTCCCTGGAAGCACGGGCTTTCTGGAAGAGGTATAGGTGTTCTAACAAAAGCAGGCATCTGTTAGGAAGGAGGATGTTGAGTGGAATTGAAATTTCCGTGAACAACCTATACAATCCACAGGAGAATTTGGCCACTAAATTTATAGACTTTAAATCTCTGTTTGCAACCCTGAGTTTTCCCCATGCCTGACACAGTACCTAGTGCCTGCCATCCCTCAACTCTCTGGGGGCCCTCGAGCAGAGCAAATCTGCTCTCTTCTCTCTGCTCTCATGGGTATCCAGCTCTGGGAGGGTGTTCCAGTACAGCTTCTTTGTCCCTGAGAAAGGTTACCTCTATTTGCTTTGCGTCTTGCAAAAATTGTTGAAGTCTCTTGTTTGTTGCTTTTTCTCTCCCTATTCTCTTTGTCCTCTAAAAAAATTCATTGTTATCATTTTTGTGGGGTCCAGGGAAATAGACGAAACAAACACGTGTGGTCAAACTACCATCTTTAATTGAAAGAATTCAACATGAACAGGAGAGATGATAAAATTGAGGCTCTAAGTGCCTCAATTAGAGGCACTTAGAGGGAGGGTTTGCCAAGCAAACAGGGCAATCAGTTGTAGCTGGCCTGTGTGCTGATACCAGGCAAACAGTGTCACACTGTTGAGCCACAGAGCAGCAGTGTCAGGCTCAGGGCAGGGGAGGGGCACGGCTGAGAGCAGGTACCTGAGCACATGGGCATGACTCTGAAACCAGACCAAGTGGGCACTGCCCCGGCGCCCCAAATCACTACATCTCATGGCCAGGGCTCACCTCAGTCCACATTCCTGCCTTGATTGCCTCAAAACCACTATGCTTTCAAGTTGCTCCAACAAAAAGGGAATGTTTAAATAAATTGTGGATATACCTGTGTAAGGAGGAAAATGAATCATCTATTAAAGTGACAATTTCTATAGCTACTAAGATGAAAAGATACACACGCTACATTGTTCAGGTGGTGGTTGGGGAAGCAGGTTTCAAAACAAGGGGTAGAGCACGTTTCTACTTTTGTCAAATATCTGTTTGTAACCAGGACGTCTCAGACTTCATCACCCTGCGAGGACACATTTCAGCTAATACCACAAATTCCGAAGGCTCCAAACCTTGGTGCTGCTTGGCTACAGGAACAGAGCCTCCTCCAAAGGGTCATCCTGTTGTTTCCGAGAGTACCCCAAGGCCCTGTCTGCTCATGTTGTCCTTCTGAGTAGGAGGCCGGCTCCATCAGCAGGGAGTGTTCTGAGACATCCGAGCTCCAAGGTCAGGCCATGGACGTGAAAGGGGAGGGCAAATATTCCTCACTGCCCCCTCTAAGGCTCCCCTGCTTGGGCCTTGCTTGCTTTTCTGGGATCTTTTTTCCCTGGCAGTGGCTGGTGGTGCAAATGCTCATTTCTCCTTCAGCAAACTGGGCAGGCCCTGTCTAATGGGCTCCAAACAGACAACAGCATCCAGCACAACAGTTCAGCATCGGTTCATCCCTCCAGGGATGTGGGAGGGAGTTATGTGTTTAACGTTTTGTAACAAAAAGCCCATTCAAAGGGTCTTCCCAAATTAAATAGTCTACTCTTAAGGTCAATGCCAGTCCTTTCAGGACAAAAACTGCTTATATGGAAGCTTTAACCATCAAAGTTAAAAAAACAAAATAAAAAAAAAAACCCATCTTAGGTTGATAATTTCAGCTAGACATTTATTTATATATATATACATTTAAGGATGGAAAGTTTGCACAAAAATGTTAAAAAGAGTGATTCTTTCAGAAGAGTGGGATGAAGACTGATTTTCCTTAATTTTCCTTTGGCCTATCTGCTTTTTCCATAATAAGTGTGTATTATTTGTAAAAATTTTTTTAAAGCTAAGAAAAAAAAAAAGATGAAGCACATGTTCCTGCAAGCAGATCCTTAATAAAGACGCTAAGTGCAGGGGCTGTGGGGCTGCCACTCATTGGCCTCGTGCCCCTGAGAGACGCCATCAGCCTTACATTTCCCCCACTGTCAGCTTCGCCCCTAGTTTCAGTGCGTGATGATGTCCCAGCAAATGTGGGTGCATTTTCAAGAAGGATTGGCACTGGCAGATGTTCATTGTAAAATCTGAGCAGGAAAAGGGCCACTAAGATGCAAACAGCATTTTCTGACAGTGCCCTAGGCTTGCGTCCCTGCCCTGGGAAGAGCCACTACTGGTGGCCACCAAGCCCTAAGGAGAGGACCAATCCCAGCGAAGCCCAACTCAGGCAGGCTCAAGACTGGGGATGACGTGGGAAGCGAAAGCAAAGCAGAGGTGGCCGGTGTGCCAGGAACACAGGGGGCCTTGTCGGGGGTGACTAAGGGAGGCTGGAAGCAGAGTCCAGTGCTACGAAAGGCCCACAGGACCTGGGCATCAGAAACTGACAGAGCCCACGTGGCCTTCATATAGTTGCCAGTTGGGGGCTGTAGCAGTGAGATCCCAGGACATGGCTGAAGGTGCCCTGATACTTATGGTGAGCTCCCTTCTCCTAGCCCCTTTGTGATGACTTTCCTAGCCCTGTCACCCAGTGCCCCAGGCCCTTTGGCCCCTTGGGGTCTCACCCCTGCAAAAGGCAGCTGAAGGCAGCTTCCCAGCTCAGTGCTGGTTTCCAGAGAGTTCTGGACAGCCTCAGCCTGCCAGGTTCTCCTGCTGCCCTTGGCTCTGTGTGAGGTGGGCAGAGCCTGAGTGTGTGGGACCCACACAGGACTGTGTCTGCCAGTTTCCTACCCGCCAGGCTTCCCCCACCATCCAAGTCCTTCTCCGCCAAGCCTCAGGCTTGTGTGCTTGTGTGCAGGTGGTTTGGGGCTCAAGTGCAGTAGCTTTTGTGGATCCTTGTTAATTCTCTTTGCAGTGAATTGAGTCCATCTGTTGTTTCATACCTTGTGGACTGTGGTAGAGTGGTAGGAACCGATGAGATGTCCAGCAGTAGGTGATCCTAGAAGGTGCCTGGTGCTATCTCCTTGGAGCAGAACCACAGCACAGCCTGGGGTGGAGATCAACTGTCCATCCCCAGTGGAGAGGCTGGCTGAGCTCAGGGTCCTGCTAATGGGCCAGGGGGCGGGGGTGCAGGACAAGTCTCCAGCCTTGTTGGGAATGGGGTTGGGGATGTCAACCACGGACAAGACTCGCAGGCAGAAGTGGGTCCTGCAGAGTCCTCAACGGCAATTACCTAGGATGGTAATTATAGGAAGGGGATTGTCTAGGAGTTGAGACCCATCCAAGGGCTCGAGTCTATCCAACATAATGAGGCAGGAGTCTTCTGGGATGCTCGTGCCTCAGGATGAAGACATTAAGAGTGATTCCAATCTCTGTGTATGGCTGGGCCTGGGGCTTCCAATCTATTTTCAAACCTATGGACACCAAGCAGAGCTGAGTCATTTATTGAGAACTTACTATGTGCCAGACATGGTTCTAAGTGCTTCACACACATTAAATCATGTAATTCCACACCTACCTCATAGGATAAGGAATGTTATTATTCTCATTTAATAGGCTGCAGAGGAAATAGGCTGGAGAAATGGTAAAGAAAATAATTTCAAAGTGACTATAGATGAATAGACAGTCCCATCATGTACCTCACAGTACCCCCTCCCTCTCTCTGTTTCTCTCTCACTTGCCCAGACCTGGCGCTAATGCGATGGAATGGCTCGCCCTGGGGTAGCAGGGCCAGTGGAGCCCCAGATCATCCTCTCTGCACTCGCCGTGCCCTTCCCTGCTAACAGTTGTCTTCCGCAAGCACCAGCCCCTCTGCCTGCTGGCGGTCTCTACCTGCAGCATGCTCAACCAGAGGGTAGGACTGCCAGGGAATTAACTCCCCTGGGAACGGCCCTGAACCAGCCGCTGGAAAGGATTAGCACACAAATAACCAGCTTGTCGCCCTCGGTTGTGACAACTCTGAGCATGTCCTACACAGTCTCCCAGAGGTTCTCTGCGGCGCCGAGTCCCAGTTGCCCATATCGGAGACCCGCACTGGCTTCCTTTCCTCCCCACTGCCTGGAATCGCCTGCCGTATAAACCACCTGAACTCCTGTCCTTGTCTCAGTGTCTGGTTCTGGGGTGACCCAGCCCCATCCATCTGCCCTTCACAGGCCTGCCCATTAGGACTTCTTAGGTCACATGCATTACAGGTGGCCCCTCTCTTTCCAGAAGTGCTTTCTGGGGGTAGGAAAGGATGGAGGAGGGACAGTTTCTGGGGACCTGTCAGCTCTGTCCCTGAGTTGAAAGGGATGATGGAACATTATGCTGTCAGAGAGATCTGCTGCTTTGCTCCTCAAAAGACAGCTGCAGAAGCGTCCCCCAGGAGTCGTCTCTCAGGAGTTCCAGTTCACAGCTGACTGAGGCGGTCCGTGAACGATGTGTGGAGACGAGGGCGCAAGGTTTGCTCTGCCACTCAGCGGTTTGGGAACACTGTGCCATCTCTCTCGTTTGACTGGGAGCTTGGAATGACAAGGCTCACAGGACCTGGAGTCAGTCCTCCTCTTCTGATTTTAACTGAAGCTGCGGAATTAGAAAGGAAGAATTGGAATCAGGTTTGCTTAATGACTCCAGGCCTCGGTTTTCTCATCTGAAGCATGGGAATAACAACCCACCTGAGTGTGATGTGGCCTGTAGGAGTATCTGGCACACGGTGTCTGCGTTTGGTTGTTTTGAGATGGTTAAACAAGGTTGTCAGTTTATCTTGGAAGTCACCATGGGAGTTAGGGTCAGCTGGGGTTGGATGGGTTTGAGGAGTAAGGGAGGAGGTCTGTGAAACTAAGACAGATGTTCTTTAAAAGCTACATAGTTAATGAGATCACATCGATTTATTTATTTATCTATTCGTTTATTTATTTCAGAATATTCCGGGGGTATGAATATTTAGGTTACGTATATTGCCTTTGCCCCTCTCGAGTCAGAGCTACAAGTGTGTCCATCCCCCAGACGGTGCACACCACACCCATTAGGTGTGAATATACCTCTCCACCCCTCTCTCACCTGCCCGACACCCGGTGAATGTTACCACTATATGTGCGTGAAAGTGTTGATCAATTGATACCAATTTGATGGTGAGTGCATGTGGTGCTTGTTTTTCCATTTTTGTGATACTTCACTTGGTGAGATCACATCTTTTTCATTCCATGACCGTTCAGGGCCTTGAAAAGATGGTATTGATTATTTTCTTCCTCATTTGTGTTTTCCTCTTTATAGATGTCAGTTTTCAGAGCCCTAGAACGTGGGAACAAGGATGTCCTTTTTGGCATTTTTATAACACTTAACAAAATGAATGGCTGTTAGTATTTTCAATTGATTTTATTTACTTTTCTGTATGTCTGTATGAAAAGCCCCCTTTTGCATGATGTTTTTTCTTTCTTTTTTCTTTTCTTTCTTTCTTTTTTAAACAAGAATTGCTGTGAGCTGCCCCAAGGGCCTGGAATCTGGCTGGAGATTGCTTATGAAATTGGTATTTTTATTTTTAAAATGCAACTTTTCTTTTAAAAAATATCAATATACCCATTGTGATACTCTTACTTTAGATTAGATCATATTTTCTTTAATAAATATTAGCTTTTTACTTCAAAATATATCAGAATAATATTCAACATCTTAAGGGACTTGGGCCTTGGTGTACCTTGTCTGCAGGCCCTGAAAATCGCTGTCAGTTTTCTTGCATTGCTGGTGGGCGGTGACTTGGAACAATTGGTTCCAGGCCCTGTCTGTGTGGACTCTAGGCAGGCTGGGATGCTGTCTTGCCTGGCAGTGGTGTTTTTCTCTGATTTTCCCAACTATTCTGGGTTGGCTGATCCAGGCTCCAGGCACCCTCAGTGTGTACGGGGAGGACTCCTACTTGCAACCGTCATTGGCCCCCACCCCTAGGCAGCCTCCATCAGGGAGATGGCAAGAGCCTCAGTTTCCCCATCTATATATTGGGGTAATGTTTCCACCTCCTGGGCTGTATCTTAAGGAGGTAAGGTTTTGCAAACTGCTGAGCACAAAGCCCACAGTGAGAATCCATTGAATGTTTTCTGTCATTATTATTGTCACTATGTTTTGAATATAGATCCTCAAGGTAAAAAATTTATATCAAGAAAAAAAAGTCACCCTGTGACATCATAAAATACAATTCTACATTGTCATCTTTCTGAATTCAAAAAAATTTAAAGCACAATGTTTTTTTAGGGGGGGCTGTTAATCTAAGTTTCCAGCTGTTTGCTCTTGGAAAGGACTGTCCTTTATTCTGGTGGTATGCCTTCCTGATTTTTGCTGTTAAAATGACATTTCTTTCATGAAATGATAGCAAGAGTAGGTTTCAAAAAATATCCTTACTTGCCAAAGTAAAAAAAAAAATTGTAAGTTGCCCTATTTTTAAGCTCTGATTTGGAGGGCGAAGAGTTTCAGTTTTCTGCAGTTTGATAAGAAGGTTCAGGGAAAGGCAGTGAGGCAGCCACAGCTGTTGTGGGTAGTGGCTATTCTCAGTAGTGAGTACAAAAGTCCCACCAAGCCTTGGCCCAAGCCTCCTGTGTCTCGGGCACTGGAGACGTTCCAGATGGTTGTGGGACATGCCTGTTCACCACGGGGAGTGGAATGGAAGGCAACCAGCATTACTGCATTTATCCACACCACAAATATTTATTGGGCATCTACAACTTGCCAGCCACTGTCCCAGGGCTACAGCAGTGAATGTGACAGGCAGATTCTCTGTTCTCATGAAACTCACATTATAATGGGCTTGAAAGGTTTTCAGGTTGATCCTCCAACAACCCTGGTGAGATAGGTGTGAAGCCTCCATTCTCAGTGTGAGAAAACTAGAACAGAGAGGTTGAGTTGCCAGCAGCATCTCCAGCTTAGCACCCTGGTTCACCTCCAAGGTTTCATTCTTCCGTGCAATGCGCACCACCCGAAGGATGGACATATTTGAAACTCGAACTTAGGCGGGGAGGGGAGGGCAAGGGCAACATACATAACCTAAACATCTGTACCCCCATAATATGCTGAAATAAAAAAAAAAAGCTGCATTCTTCCCATGGAGTCAGGGCGCCCCCACCCCCACCCCGCCCGTGATGATCACAGTAGGGGATTGGTCTGACATCTGGACACTTAGCCCTCCAGTGGGTACGGACAGGTTGGCTCTAATGCAATTTTCACTCCTGAGCTTTGCATTGCAAAAGCCCCAGGCCTAGTAAGAAGTGCATCCTCCATCCCTTAAACTAGCCATGGGTAGCAACAACATGATGGATGAGTCCCTGCTCCATCCACAGCCCTGCCGCTGACAGCTGGGTGACCTTGAGGCCTTCATTTATCCTCTTCATCTTGACTATGGCCATAATATTACTCTCTGGCAGAGAGTTTGCAACTGTTCATAAAACAGCATATGTGAAAGCCCTGAGCTCATTGCCTGGCAAATATAGTTGCTCAATAAATGTTAGTTGAATTGGAATTTGAAAAATCGAGGCACGGGCAGTGAGCCTAATTCCTGAGACTGCAGACTTCATTTGGCTCATCGATTTGCCTTTAAGCAATTGATTTGATATGCCAGGGCACACGTCAGGATGGTGCGGGGAACCCAATTTAGCAAGCCCGTTTTATCTGATGTGGATGTGATCTGTGATTGAAATAAGGAGCATTTCTACACAGGGCATCTGAACGCTCTGTTTATGGGCAGCTCAGCACACACACACTTGTGGATGGAGTGTGTCTCAGTGCCAGCCGCAGTGGCACTTCTGCTACCAGGCAGGCCCCTTCTACCTCTCCCCTAAGGGCAGCAGGAGGCTTGGGGCCACACGGAGGCTGCTTCAGAAAGCCAGAAGGGTCAAGTGCCTCCTCATCTCTGCTGCCTCTGCCAGGCTTAAAATGACAGCCCGATTTTCTCAGTGAATGGGGCACTCGGAGCCTTCAAAGACCGAGGAGGAGGGCTGTCAGGACACATACCGCTCCCATCCCCCATCCCAGTTAATTTTTTGGATGTCAGTGAGAACAATGGCCATGGTGTCAGTGGGACGCCCAGCCGAGGGAGTGGATGTCATTGTCTTGATGTAAGAAACAAGGGTCCTACTGCTGGGTTGACCAGGAGGAGGCCGGGGGGCTGTTTTTTTGGAAGTGGAGGGGAAGCACACAGAAAGCAGGCATGGCTGGGCAGTCCTCAGCAGACTGGAAGGGGGACGCTTCTCGTGCACAGCCGTGGAGCCTGAGTGCAAGCCCCAGAAACGTGTCCCCAGAAGAAGGGGCCAAGGCTAGAGACAAGCACCCGAGTGAGCCATCGAGCAGGCTGGAGGCTGCGTCAGCACGGGGGCAGGAGCGGAAGGAGGGAGGAGTGGGTGAGGGGACCAGGGGGCGCTTCCCAGTCTCAACTCCTGCCCATGCTGAGCATTGGGAAGGGCAGAAATCTAGCCACTAGCCTGGACGCAGGTCAGAGTGGGCATGGTGGCCACACTGGCTGGAGGGGGAGGCCCCTGAGCTTCTGGGCCAAGGCTCCCAGACTCCTCCTGGTGGCGATCAGGGGTCATCCTGGAGGTCAGGGTGCCCGGGTGGCTCTGGCCAAGGCAAAGAACTGACAGGTTGCCACACACATGGGGGGGTTGAGGGTCCTGGTGAAGACCCAGCGACCTCCAATTGGGCCTGGTCAGCTTTCTGCGTGCTCCAGCTCCTGGGCAGCCTCTGTTCCAGCAGGTTCCCTGCCTTCCAGGCTCGGGCTGCCAATGGGTGAACCCTGATGGCTGACGTCTCACGCCGGCTGGCGGCCAGGCGTTGCTTCTGACAGACTCTGACAGCCACACAGCTGGTGAGTTTGGGAATGTCTACGGCAAGAGACATGTAAGCGGGTCGCCTTGGGAGACTTATCGTTTATCTACTGATCAAGCCCTGACAAGATAAGAATTCCCTCCCTCCATCCCTAGGGGACCCAGCAGGAGGCCCCCTCCTCACCGAGCCTAAGAAAGGCAGAGAACTGAAGCAATTACCCGGGTTATCCAGGCAAAAGTCCCCACAATGTGGCCACTGAGATGGGAAAAATGCTAGTGGCACCCTCTCTTTAAAAATCCTACCTTCTCTATTTCAGTTGCTTTTTAGGAAAACCCCAAACCTATTGTGTTAAAGATTCCTTATATATAGACTCAGCTGGGATCTCATTGTGCTCCCCCCAGGAATCACATCAGCCCCAGCCCCTCCCAGGGTGATGGCAGAATTGAGTTAAAATTGAACAGATTAGTAAATAGATTTCCGTCTTTGTGCTACACAATAAACAGCATTGGAAAGAACACATGGAAGGATTACTGGATAAAAAACCTAATCAGTCCAATCAGAAGGAAAGGAGGGATGGCAGAGGGCACACACCGGGGGGAGAAGAGTTGCTGGAACTGCTGCATTCTCCGCTGGGTCACCCCTCCAGGCCTCCCTCTGAGTCTCCCCTCCAGGACCAGAGGTTCCTGGCAGTGCCTGCCTCTCCCTTTCCTCACCATTGGCAAACTTGATGACCTCTTCCTAAAAGACTCTGAGTGACCCATCCAGGTCCTGGGCGAGTCCCACCTGCTGTGAGGCCTGGACTTAGACTGTGTCTTCCCGGGCCTGGGATGCAGCAAGTGCCCAGGTGCCCCTGGAGCTCCACCTGACCCCCTGTCCTGTGTGCCTGGCCTCTACTAGTGGCCTCCAGCATGGGCCTTGGTAGTATCATCTGTGAATGGTATCATCTTTAGAATGGTGCCCAGCACAAAGTGATTTTCTTTTGTGGATGATGAAGGGAGATACACCATCAGGGACTCCTCTCTGCCTAGGCCAGGCCCCTGCACAGGGGTAATCATTGCATTCCGGACAAGAGGCAGGGGCTCTGGGCTTCAAAACTCATCCTAAACACACAGGATCCCGGACCGATGGCAGTGTGGCTAGCCTGGATCCACCCGCTGGTGGAGTTCTTGCCCAGGCTGGGGGGCAGGGAGGGCTGTGTGGGTCTGAGGACGGCTGTGCAGGGGGTGAGCAGGGGGCTGCAGACGACACACCTGCCTACGGATCATGCAGGCGTCACCCTGGGGACCACAGCCAGGACTGGGTTGGCAACTCCTCCCTTCCCAGTGTTGCTAACACCTCGTGTCACACCCTGGTGACACAAAGGAGTCATCCTAGGCTCTTTCTCGCTTATACCTCAACAAACTGCCTTGGTTGAATTTATTTCCAGTCATCCATTTGTTTGCTAATTCTGGAGGTGTCTGTTTTCTAGTATAAAAATGCAAATCTTTTTACTAGTGTGATCAAATTTAACTCAATATCACAATCACTAGTCCGATGCAAGCGTTTCATCCCTCGAACTTGTGAGGTTTTATAAGAAATCGATTTGAAAACATGTCTTGTCTTTGGGGTTGGATGTTCAGCTCACACACATGCATGCAACTCCCACGTGACCTCCCACTGGCGTGGCCAGCAGAGGACACAAACACAGGAAGGATGCTGCGTTAGCAGAGTGAGGGGAGGACGCTGTCCGCATGCTGGAGAGGCCAGAGAGCTGCAGGACCTTAGGCCACCGGGACCCCTCCCTTGTGATTTTATTCTCTCGGTGTCAGATCCTGGTTTTCTGTCCTGCACTCACACCTGCTCTGGGCCCTGCCATGTGGTGGCTCTTCCCATCTCTCCCTTTGTGTTTCAGATTTCAGCTTTTCTTTGTCTCGGCTTTCGATTTTGATGTTCTCTGGGCTTTCAGGAAAAAAAATTCCATCTTCCTCTTGCATTCACTGCAAGGTAGGAACTACTCAGATGCCCCCAACAGAACTGCCAATAGCCCTGGAGCTTATCTCTGTATATGGCTCTTCCGGGCCCACTGCAGGCGCAGAAGTACCCAGGCTCGGGAGTTGCATAAGCCAGGCTACACCTCCTTACTGCCGTGGGTGCCTGGCAGAGTGTCCTGCCCACTCTGGGCACTTGAGAAATCGTGTGGCTAAAAAGCAAAACCACAGTTTTGCTGTTAACTCTGGTGTGTCATGTGGCTAGGAAGGGTAGATCCTGGGTGTTCTTTACCAGATATAAAGGATATCTATTATTTTTGTCTACTCAGCATTTCTTTTCCTCTTCTTGTAATAACCACATCTCCTCTTGTTTCAATGATGAACAAATAATTGAAATAAACTTAGTGGCTTAAAACAACCATTTAAAAAATATCCTTTATGATTCTGTGGATTTATTGGGCTCAGCTGGGTGGTTCTTCTACCTCCTGATATTAGCTGGGCTGCAGTAACCTGAGGCTCGTCTAGGCTGGAATGGCCAAGGTGGTCACTCACATGGGGAGTAGCTGGTACTGGCTGTCAGCTGGGGGCTCAGCTGTGGCTATTGACCTGAGTACCTCAGTTCTCCCCCACGTGGCATAGACATCTCACTGCATGGTGGCTGGGTTCTAGGGGGAGCATTCCAAGTGCCCGAAAGCAGAAGTTGCAGCCTTCTTAAGCCTAGCTTTGGTAGTAAGAGAACACCACATCTGCTACATTCCACCTTCAAACCAAGCCACAAATCAGACCAAATTCAACATTCCACCTCTCAATGCAAAGCATGCTGAAAAATTTTCAGCCTTTTTCAGTCTACCATACCTAACTCTGGAAAACTGCCAGTCAGAGTTCTAGCCCCCTGGTCATAGAGATGGACATTTGGTCTGCATCTGGACAATCAAAGTTTCTTGTCCCTACTCGCACCCCCATGATCTCCACCCTGGCAGATGGCCTGAGAATAGGCACCATGACCCAAGTTAAGGAACCCGGGACTCCCTCCTTGAGATCTACTATAAGGGCAACAGGAGAGATAGGCTCCCCGCTTTACTCAGGGCTTGAGTAGCTGGGATGACGTGAGCCTAAAGTTGTCTATAGCGAGAGAGCTCCTCTAAGCCACCTATCCCAGGAGCTCTCCTGCCTTGGGAAACTGTGATGCAAATGTTGAGAAGGGGTGAGGACAGGAAGGGAAGGAGAGTTATTGAGAGAATGGGACCGTGAGAAAGACAACAATGATGATGACAATGTCATTGGTTGAGGCCTGGGGTCCCCAGACTTCCAGTTATATAAACCAACAAATTCTCTAGTTTGCTAAAGCTAGTTTGAGTTCGTTACTGTTGCCTGTGATCAAATGGGTTCTGGGTTGGGAAGAAATCACTCGTTAGGGTTTGTTTTCCCATCTAGAAAATACTGATGATAGTAGCACATATTAAAAATCAGGTACTATGCCAGGTGGTTTATATACTTCTTTTCATTTGATGCTCACAGGAATCCTGGAGAGTCGGTCCCATTGTACCCATTTTACAGATAAGAAAACTGAAGCTTAGAGACATTCAGGCCCTACTCACAATGAACACAACCAGTAAATGGTATAGTCCTGCTTTCAACTCCCTTGAACAACCAAACCTATGCACATGACTGCACTGTACGGGCGCAGGCAGGGCATGCAGGTTAGCCAGACTAGAATCACCAACTCATGGTCAAAATTAAGCAATGTCAGGCCATAGGTCATTCTAACATTTTGGGAAAGAAGTGTCTCTTTACATTTCAAATGGAGCTTCTATTTTTAACACATTCCAATTTTGAGGAAGAGGAAAGAGAATTAATAGAGAGTGCAGGTCCTCTGCCCTAGCTCTGGAGGGCACCCACAGGGTCTGTCCAAGCTCCCAGGCCCCCTGCTCTGCACTCTCAGCTCTCCCTTGGGAGTCACTTCCTGTCTGTTGTTTCCAAGTCAGTCTGACAACTGTCAACCACAGGGCTATGTAACAAGGGTATAAAAGCACAGCAGAACAGATTGGAGCAGTCTTGGGACTGAACAGTGCCAAATACAAAACAACTCCTCCACCCTGTCCTAAACATTTATTTCAACAATCGTCATCCATAGGGTTCAAGGCCAAGATGCCAGGGCTGGCAAATGTCTGCATAAGAGAGAGAGAGTTGTATATTTCACCGATATTTACTGAGCACCTACGATGTACCAGACTTGGCCAGCACTAAACCTATTTTTTTTTTTTTTTTTGAGACAGAGTCTCACTGTGTTGCCTGGGCTAGAGTGCCGTGGCATCATCCTAGCTCACAGCAACCTCAAACTCCTGGGCTCAAGCGATCCTCCTACCTCAGCCTCCCGAGTAGCTGGGACTACA
>CAUYSK010059587.1:0-38784 GCA_963575035.1 Avahi laniger | reverse complement strand
TCCAGAAGGACAACTGTGTGACCATAGGCTGCTTCTGAGAGTGGACTCCCTGCATCAAATCCCTTCCCAGAACCAGGGTCTACAGAGACTACACACCGTAGGCTATCCGTGCGGTCACTCTAGTGCTGCGGTCCCCAACCCCAGGCCATGGACCTGTCCTGGTCCATGCCCTGTGAGGAACCAGCCACACAGCAGGTGGTGAGCAGCAGGCAAGGGAGCGAAGCTTCACCTGTATTTACAGCTGCTCCCCATCACTCACGTCACCGCCTGAGCTCCATCTCCTGTCAGAACAGTGGCATCAGATTCTCATGGCACAAACCTTGCTGTAAACTGCGCACGTGCGGGATCTAGGATGCACGCTCCTTATGAGAACCTAATGCCTGACGATCTCAGGTGGAGCTGAGGCAGTGATCTAGCACGGGGGAGCGGCTGCAAATGCAGATTATCATTAGCAGGGAGGTTTGACTGCACAATAAACGTAATGTGCTTGGATCATCCTGAAACCATCCCCTGTCCTGTCTCTGGAAAAATTGTCTTCCATGAAAGCGGTCCCTGGTGTCAAAAAGGTTGGGGACCACTACTGTAGAGCACAGGCAGAATGTGCCAACAAACAGTCCCCAGAGTTGCAAACCTCAGAACATACCATTGGTAATGAATCAGGCTACTGCTCGTTAGTCTCTGGTACGTGTACAACACTATGCTAGAAATAATCTAATCCTCTCGACAAGTTTCTGCGGTAAGTCAGAGCAGTTCATCTGCCCAAGGATTCCCTGTGGTTAGGCAGCAGAGCCTAGACGGGACTCCTGACCCGGGTTCTGTCCAGCATGCCAGACTGCCTCTCGTAAGCCCACGGCCTCAGAGTGCTCCCGAGGCCACGGGAGGGGAGGGTTACAGAGACTGAGTTACTGTGGAGCTCCCCTCCAGATGTGGGAGGGCGGGCTGCGGAAAGGAAGCAGCAATGCTGGCATGGAGTTTTGATGGATTGGTGGCTAGAGAGCTACAGGCAATGTTTTCAAAATTAAAAGTTAGAATGGAAGATATTCGACCAAGGTAGAATATAACACCACATATGCAAGCTTGAGCACACAGCCCCTCTCAAGAGAGTGGCGGGGGCAGGGGGAGCCCTGATTACTGCTACACCACTTACTGAACGCTTACTACGGACCCAGAGCTGTCGGGTAAGTGCTTTATCCAAGTTCATCGAATCCTCACTACAACCCTATGGGCGGGGATAGCGCCCATCTAAGGACCACATGGAAGTGAGTGCCCTGAAAATCTGTAACATACAAGTAACATTAAGGTACCAGTACTGAGGTTCTGGGCTCTCATGGGCCAGTCTTAGCTCTTGGGAAGCCCCAAGACACTCTATTTCAGAGCAGAGTTTCTAAAAAGCCCAGAGTGTTGTCATCTCCAGCATGGCTTAGGCTAAGCCCTCATCTGCTGATGGTGGGCTGGGCCATCTGCCTAGACTTGGTACTCATTCCAGGTCCTTTAATGCCAGATTTTAGGAAGCATTGGCCAATGCTCTCTGAGCCTACAGCTTCCTCCAAACTGGAACATGTGCCTTTAGGCTGGTGAAGTATGAAGCTCAAGGCTGCCCTCACCCTGCCTCAGCTTATTCCTCTTATCGGAAATTCTCTCTTCCCCCTCTGAGTCATCACTGCAAATCCCACAATCCTCCAGGCTCCTCTGAAATGCCACCTCCCACGCCCAGTGGCCCCAACTCTTCAGCCGCCCAGCATCAGAGTCTGTCAAATCCTGCACTGCTCGCTCCATTCCACACGTAGCTTCTTGAGGATCTCGTAGCATATGGATCTTCTCCAACCCCACCAGGCTCAGGACAGTGCCTAGGGCAGTCACTTGCTCATTGATTCTTAAAGCTAACTCTCCAACAGTAGGTGGCTATGACATTATCAGGTAGTATTTCTTAAAGTGTGATCAACAACCACCTTGCTTTAAAAAAATGCAAATTCCTGAGCCCTACGGAATTAGTATCTCCAGGGGTGGGACCTATAATTTTCCATTTAACCAGCTCCCTGGGAGACTTGATGTACTAATGTTTGAGAACCCTGCCATAAGGGACAATGCAATAGTCAACTTAACAGCAAGATCCAAGTCCAAGGGCCACCTGAAGACAGGGTGTGGAGCTCTGCCGTGGATACTGAGGAAACCTCCCACTTTGGTGAGACTTCCCACCACCATGCCTAGTGAGGAAGATGAGGAGTGATGGGTACCTGACCCCTCTCTTGCTGCCCAATGATGTAGTGATGTGTTAGTGTCAATGAAAATGATATGCTTAAGTCCATAACTAGTGTTTGGTTTACCTTGCCTCCTCTCTAATCCTCCCAGAAATGACAGATCTTTGTAAATACTACACGTACATTTCTTGTCATTATGTCATGAGTGGAAGCCATCTAATCCATGCTTCTATGTTTTTCACACCGATGTAGATGAGAATGGGCCTTTCCCTTCCATCAGCTCCATAAACGAAACTTGACCTTCACAATGTACAAGCAGCACTGATGATGGCTACTTTAATCCATACTTTGTTTCCAGTACCTGATGAATTTTTGGCAAACAGCTCTTTTCTCAAAGCTGAAAACACTGAGAAGGCCACAGATGTGGAAGTCTCAGCTGGGAAATATGAAATCTTGATATCCCAAAGAACGCACATCTTGGAAGAGAAACTTTACCCATGACTAATTAGTCATTCTTAATGAGGAAATTATGGAGAGTATTAAAATGTTTCATCCCTTTCTCTCCCGATTAGAACCTTCTAGGGTTACGTAAATCACTTCCTGCTCTAGGCAATCTGACTCCAAGCATCAGTGCACCATTGTTGCCTGGGTATTTTTCAGCCTAGCCAAACTCCCAAGTCCTCCTGGAACTTTCGGAGATGACCAGGATGCCAAAAGAACACACGGTAGCCTCTGACCACCACAAAGCTAGAGGCAAGCAGGTGACAGTTCCGGAAGGCTGGGGGCAAAGGGGTGACCTGACCATAATTAAAGGCAAGTGCTGCCAGCACACTCATGCCCATTTTGAGAGGGTTGGCAGATTTCTCAGGCAGAAGTCAAGTGCTAGAACTCGTTCCATAGGCAAAGTTTGCCCTCTCTCCCCTCTCCGAAATGAACAATGCCAGGAAGAGGAGGGGCAAGGGAACAAGTCTGGAAAGATCCAGTCCCAGCTCTTCATGAACCCTGGGCCCTTGAAACAAGTCCCCTCACTGATTTGTGCCTGTTTCCTCATCTGTCCAAGAAAAATATCCCAGCACCCTGCCTATCTCAAAGGTAGCATGAAGATACAGTGAGAAGATAATGCACAAAGGCCTCCGCCAAGTGGGTTACAAGTTGCACGCACGCCGCAGGCCAGGCACTGTGCCGCAGGCTACCTGTGTTATAACGAATTCTTAAGGCAGCCCCTGAGAGCAGCATTATCTCCTCTCTGTAGGGAGGTCATCCAGGTTCACTGACCTTCGTAATATTTCCTGGAAGTTTTACAGACAAAATAGGACTCTGGAAACTAAATTTCTGTTCAAAACGATGCCCTATTCCTAGGGAACTGTCGGATGAGTTTGTGTGTTGGAGGAGGGGGTTAAAAGCAAGTCTGGGTCCTCTCCCATACTAACTGCAACCAAGTAGTAGACGCTGTGAGCAGCACGTGGGACATCCGGGACTCTATAGCCACGTGCTAAGAGGGGGAGAATGGTGGACTGGCAGTGAGAGCAGCTGTGAAGTCAGCTGATTTTAATTCTAGAAATGATTCCTGCCGAGCGCGATCACACTGGCTTTTCCTACCATCACTGCCACAGGACTCACTGAGCGCTCACCCTGGGTAAGTGGGTTTTTCCAACACACAGAATGATATAAAGGGGTAGGAAATTTGTGTCTGTCTTTGGATGCTTATAGTTGGTTGGGGGAGAGAAAACGTTTCTGCGTACAAATCTGAACAGCGATTCGTGCTGCACACGCTGAGTGTGGAGCGAGACGGGACATTAATAAATGCTGGAGGGGTTCAGAAGGACGGAAGCGTTCATGAGAGAGGTGGGATGCGAGAGCAGCAGGGCTGGGTCATCCCAGGCAGAGGGAACAAGCAGGAATTCACGTGCCCGCGTTTCCAGAAAGTGGGCAGCGAGATTGAAGAGGGCAGGTTGAGATCCAAACGAATGAGGAGAGATTGACGTTTTATTTTGTAGGCCATGAGTGACGCCCAAAGTCTCAGCACAGGTTGGCAAGAATGAGCAAGCTCTTTTGGTCTATTTGTAAGACTCCCTTCCACGAGTGATCCATTTCAAATAAAAATCAAAACGGCTATCCCACTCTAATCTGTTGCTCCAGTTACTATTCAAAGCAGCACCGAAGTATTCAGCCGTGCTCACATGGAGCTTGCTACCTCACTCATGAGAAGTTGTTTAAAAAGAGGGTGCCCTGCAGGTAATGAATGATACATACAAGACCTCGCCAGAAACATACTCCAGAGAAGTTCCCACCAATCACAAAAGGGAACAAGATGAAAACTATCTTTAGGGAGAAGAAATACACTTACTCTGTGGATGGCAAAGATGGCAAGGATCCTAAAGTTTGTGGTGCAGGAAGACACATCACATAGGACTAGGAGGGACACACGATGGATTAGGAGAGGAGGAAAAGGTCAAAGTCATTTAAGAGAATTCCTTTTTGTTGAGACATAATTGCAATTTGCCATAGGAAAGTGTTACTACAGCAGCAAGCCTAGGAGATGTCAATTTCAGACATCCTAAAGACAGCAACTTCACATCTCGTGGGTCCCCAGTCACACCTGAAAGATGCAGTCGCTTCTCAGAAGGAACAGCGATGGGGGAGCAGAGACAGCACTTCAGGATTCCCAGGGTGGGCCGGGTGGGATAGCCACGTGATTTTGATTGTGTCTTCCTGCCTGCTGTCATCCCCGGCTCTCCCAAATGTGGCACGTGACGCTGGGAGGACAGGAAAGGCTTAAGCCCAGCTAAGGAGCCAGGAAAGCCCTCCAGGGAGTCCCGTGGTGGGTTTAAAGGTGGTGGGCATCAGAAGAGGTTTATGTCTGTTGTACCATTGAGAAAATAAGCTTGTTTTCTGACAAGTCTGCTGTCTCTGAGTGTATCAAGAAAGTTCTCCAATGCTGTCCTTTCCATGTGCAAGGGGGATACCTAGACTATTGTCCCTGTTCTTAGACAATGGAGACACTTGAGGACACTGTGTTCCCAGGATGTAAGGACCTCAGGGAGCGGTAAGCTCAGTCACCCACCAGTTTTTCAAGTGAGTGCTTTTCATCACTCCCTGATAGGAAGGAAGTAGCTCAACTTTCAGTGGGTTTACAGAATCTTCCAGCCATGTTTTGCTGGTGAATTTTCCTCCTCACAGAGAGGGCGTTTAGAAGAAAGTACAGTGTGGGAAACATTCACTCAGATATGCCACTTGGGAAGATTATCATTATTTATGGAGCCTTCTGTTACAAGAACCCCAGCAAATCCCCCTAAACGTTTCTTCCACTTACATTAAAAAAAAAAGGAGCGAGCTGCAGGAGTTTGATATTTTCTTACAGTTTCCTTTTCCTGACTCTCTCTGAACAGGATGATGTAGTTGTTTACTTTAAGGCTCAGGAGTCAGCCAGCATTGTATGAACAGCTTTCCCACCAAAAAAAAGCCTGTAATAAGACAAACTCCTCTCCGTGATGTTTAAGCAATTAGCAGTGCATGAACAGGCTTGCTCGCACTCCTGGTCTAGGACCTGCTCCTTCTTCCTGTTGCAGGATCCACTCCCCTGGGACTGGGGGATGCAGGGAGGCCTTCTCGTTTCATCAGCAGTGCGGTCAGTGGGGGAAATGAACAAACAGGCTCTTCACTGGTCCCACCTCCAAGTCACTTTCATGGCTCCCTCTGCTGTTTGCCCCAGTATGACATGAAATTCCGAACCTCAGTATGCTTATCCAGAAAGTGGGGGAGTAATAAAACCATCAGAAGTGTGGAAAAGACGAAACCACACCTGTCAAGTTGTTCACGTGTTAACTGAGGCAGCCCCGTGGGACGGTGAGCACAAGGGGGAGTGGAGCAGAGACTACTCGGGTCACATCACAGTCCTACCACTTAACTAGTTGTGTGATTTTGGAGACGTCATTCTCCTTCCGTATCTCAGGATACTTACCTCCTAGGGGCACTGCAAGGATTAATCAACATACACAAAGAGCTTTGAAAAATGACAGGTATGTAGTAAGTGCCATAAAAACGTCAGCTGCTATTATTGTTGGCTTATGGAAAACATCCTACAAATGTGAGCTACTATGATGGCAGCAAGGAAAGCTGTTACTTCCAATCGGAGGTTTCGGTGGGGGGGACGGGGGAGGGCAGCACAGCAAGGGGCCATGTCCCCACAGAGAATGTGCCAGAATCCAGAAAGAACACGTAAATCTACAGCCTAAAAGTAGATTTCATTTATAATTTTATAGATGAAAATGGAAGATATCAATGGTTTTTATGATACAGATTGCCAAATGAAATGTTTGACCATCTCTTAGCTATAAAACACGGCTGAAAAGATGCTGAGAAACAACGAAGTTGTGGCAACTAGGAGAGATTTCTCCCTGCTCAGAGGTGCTTGTTGAAAGAGGCTGGGCCAGGTTACTCGTTAAGAACCCTCAACCTTCGAGGGGGAGGCCCCCAGGTAGCGGAAGGTGGGCCAGCGTTTCTGTGGAGAACCCCTGGTCTTCAGCCCCATCACAGTCTTGGAAAAAGGATAGGGTTTGTGCTTCATCCTTCCAGCTAAAACCATGTGACAAGGCGCCACACTTCCTGTCCTTGAGACAGACCTCACTGCCAAAGACAACAGGAAAACCAAAATCCTCGGGCACGGCTTTTATTAAAGTGAGAATTTTTTGGAGGGCATGCCATGTTTAAGATGTTAACATCTATGATAGTTTAAATACTTTCGTGTTCTTGTTCTCCCCATTTTATTGGAAAACATACCTACAAATATATAAAATGTACATATGTATTTTAAAGATCAAATAAGACGAACTCCCTTTTAGCCGTGACCCACCTTGACAATAGAGCACAGTTGCTGGTCCTCGGAAGCGCCTTTAAACCTCTAATGGCCTCGCCTCCCTGCCCTCCCCAGGACCCAGGACTTCCCTGGTAATCATTGCCTTGTTTTTCTTTATAGTTTTGTCCCCTACATATTTACCTCTCAACAACGTATTGTTTAGTTTTGCCTGTTGGGGACTTTATATAAATGGAAACATACTGCATGTATCTTTCTGGGACTTGCTCCTTTTGATCATTTGTCTGCATAACTCTTTTTAAATCACCAGTTCTTGGGACTCATGTCTCTTTTCTGAAGGGGTCTCATTTTCTGCTTTAAAAGTGCCCTTGAAAAACATCCCTCAAACATGCTCCCTAAAATTCATGACACAGCAAATAAGCTGATTCATTCTGTACCCTTGGATTCAAATTGTCTGCTGTAGTTAGGGAAGCTGTGGCCAGTTTCTCACCTTTTCAATCCAAATATTTCCTCACATCAAAGTGACATTTTTGGAAGAGTTAAAGATCAAGGAAATGCATTCAAACCTTCCAAAGGGTACTATCTTCCAAAAAGGTAACTTTTTTCCAAGCACTATATTCCTAATATTTTTGCACAGTCTTTCATGTTTCTTCCTGGTTTTGTCCAACTGCCCAAACCACACTCCCTGTTCTTGTCTTCCCTTACCCGTGAAGTGTCACTGTCCCTTTTTATGGAACCGGGATTTTAAGTTTTACATTTTTTGAACAATCTGCATAGTTTTTATAGCCCCCACCTTTGTACCCCCAACTCCAATAAATGTCTATTTGTTTAGATTAAATAGGCCCTTTACTCCCATAGTCCTGCAAACTGTTAGTTACTACCATTTCTCTCAGTGGAGGAACAAACATTTGAATATCTATAGTTTATGCTAAATTTAGTGTCTTCAAGATTTACGAATTAACAATTAGCTCAAGAGGCTAAACAGAATGATAAATAAGAATCATAGTTTTGGAGCTGGAAGCATCTATCATTTTCAGTTTTTGGAAGGCCCCAGTTTGTTCCTGCCTATGGCATTTACAAGGTTCTGACTTGGTGTTTGCCCAGCGCCTAGGCACAGACTCTTTGGTTCCCATGGCAATGGGCTGATACTCGCCCCGCCCCCCAGATTAATGTGATTTAAAGCAGTAGGGGTCAACGCTGGCCAGGCAGCAGATGGGAGGATTTGCAGATGGGAGGATTCGAACTACATAAACATTCAGATCTGCCTTGGACAGGGTTTATTCCTTTTATCACAGTATTACAACACCACAGGGCCACGCTCCTTGGTCCAGATGGGATCTCACCACTGTGCTCCTGAGGGGTAGGCAGTATCCAAGATTCTTACTCCTGTGACAAAGTCCTTCATTCAAGAGAGAATGTCCCTAAGGGAGCCCCTCAATGCTTATGCCTCAGATGTCTCCAATTTGTAGGCGTATACATGCTTCAGCCCACTCGTCTCTGTCCTTTCTGACTTTCTAAGATAATTTCTGCAGGACGTGTTTTCACACCAAATATCTCATTTTCTGGTTCACCTACTTGGCTTACCTCCCTGGGTAGACCAGCAGCTCTTTGGACACCGATATTAAGCTGAAGACATACCAAGTATTTAAAAAATACTGCTTGTCTAATGTATGCTGAACCAGAACACACCCTCCCTGGCTGGTGGCACGTGTTCCAGACATCTCACCTTCTCTGGTTCTGCTCCTCCATGGCTACTGTTCTGAATACTCCAGGTTTTAGTTACTCTGGTACCCCTCAGCCACCCTGTCCAGCAATACAAATGGGTCTTGCCAACCCAGGGACTTTTCTAGTGAATTCTTTCATAAACATTTTATAATAGGGATTGGCTTTTGTAAGGTAAACAATCATACCTAAATTTGTTTTTTTCAAGTCAGATTTTCAAGTTTTCTTTCAGTGGAGCCTGCTTATACTCCTTTGTGAAGTTTGTCTATCTCCAGAATAGAGATGTACATCTCTTTGTGTACATCAGAAAATACTTCTCAGATCTCTAAAAAATTCTCTCAAAAGAATAAAACTTGGAGTGAGTTAGATCATGGAAGTATTTCAACATTAATGGCAACATGTTTCATTTGGTTGTGTTGATGTTTTTAGTGTTAATGTTGGTGAATCTAGAAAGTCTTCATAAATTAGGGCTCGATAAAAGAGGTTGGATTTAAACTATTACCTGGAAAAAAAAAGAACCGGCATGGGTTGGATAAACAGTGGCAGAAACATCGAGAACAAAGATCATTTTCCCCAACCACTCTCATCTTCAGATTCTTACTGCACCTTCCCTGCTCATTTTTCAGGGCTGGGGAAGGCCACAAATTTCTCAGGCCCAAATTCAGCCAGGTTGACTCTAAGAGCCAAAGCCAGGTAATACGCTTAGTTCCCTGGCAACCTGCACATGAGTGTTTCCAATAAAATGGATTACCAATGGCTAACAAAACCCAAGTGAAACCACACTGATTCAACAAGGGAGTTAATTTGTACCTCCTGTCACATTGAGGGGTCCAACTGAGAGAATTCTCTTTGCCTGAGAAGCGATCGTTCCTGGCACTCTCCCTGAAACATCATGGTAAAAACAAAATGCTCCAGTGAGGTCAAAAGTAGATGCTTCAACTTCCTATTGCCTCTGCAAAAAAACGTTCCCATAACAGGAAAGAGAGGATCTATTTTTCCCTCTATTGCTTTCCCAGTACAACTCAGATTGCCTAAAACACACCCCTGAACAGTGATTCCAGGGTGGCCTGGGCAACACATGTAAGTAAATCGGTCACCCCAACACACATCTACCAATTGCCCTGTTATTTATATCTGGGTGTCTTGGGAGTCTGGTTTGTCTTTAATACTCAGGAGCCTAATCTTTCCTGGACATTTGGACAAAATGAAGTTTCTGGAAGCTTAATAACTAGGTTTGGGTCTAGGTTCTGCCATGTTCAGCTACGTGACCTCTCTTTGGGATAACAGTCCTACTTCATAGAGTTGGTTTGAAGACTGAGTTAATATACATAAAATGCTTGCAATTGAACCTGGAATTTAACGAGTGCATGTAAGTTTTGGCCACTATTGTCACCAGAGCCAAGGGTGACCCTGAAACAGAAAGCAATGGCTAGCCTCTCTCTCTTTGCAGGCTACACCAGCAGCCTCCAAAGATAAACCACTAGGGTGTCAGATTCATCCAAGTTGTTCTTCACTGGAACCAGTAACCTCTTCTTCCCACACTGGGGAGCCTGCCCCAATATGTGAACCCCCTCAGTGAGGCAGTCGGAAGGAAGAGCTACCTCCTAGGAACGTACAACCAAATATGTGGCCGTCTCATTAACCAGTTACAGCTCTAAATTTATACACAGATTAAGAAACAAAAATGCTATAAAATGCTAACAAAAATGCTATTCATCTCCTAACTGGGTATAACTTCTTGTGGGAAATGGGATGCCCTCCTGACTAATCCCTTGTGAGATGACTAGACAGGTTGCAGGGTTAGGCCATAGCGGTAGTTAATGACTATGTGGGCTCAGGCTGGCAGATAGGTAATATATATTTTCTCTTTATGAAACAAGTATGTCCAGGGGTCAGTTCTGTCAACAACGATTTCTCAGTTCCGTTTCATGAACAGTTGGCCAACTGGCCAGAATAGGTCATCATCATAGGCCAAGAGAAACATCGCAAAGTTCTCAGTTCGGCTTGGGGTCTAACTGTATAAAGGATATTGAAACCATTAACTGGATAAGACAGTAGCTAAAATTTATTGTGCTCCCTGTGTGCTAGAAACTATGTTGTGCTTTAGTGAGACAATGACTACTGGTAGGTCTACTCATGAAGGAGCATTAGTCATCGGAAGAGTGAGTTTGGAATCCTAACGTAGACAGCGTTGTGAACAGAAAGGCTTTGATCAAAGTAGAAGCATTTACTGAATCAAGCTTTGAAAAAGAACACTAAACAGAAGCACTGTTCATTCATTTTATCGTTGTCCTTTTCTCACTCATGCATTAGCAACAGATAAATCTGTAGTGATCCAATGTATGTTTCTCAATGAGTTCCATTTTCATAGATCTTTAGAATCAGATTCTGGAGACTTCTTATAGATCACATAGTCTGAAATCCCCTCCCTGTGTCTCCCCCGAATGTTTCATTATGAATGAGGAAATCAATGCCCAGAGAACTGTCTCAGGACAGGTATCAGGAGTGGCAGAAGCCAGAGCTAGAAGCAGAGTTTGACTCATGGTGCTCTCTTTGTGGTATCTCGTGTTCCCTACAAATCAATAGGGCACACATGAACACAAATAGACAAATGGGCTGTACTCACCACTTGGCAAGATCTTCAAAGTCAGAGCATTAAGGGCCAACAGGGTTATCTAAAGTATCTAAGACCACTGGAACAAAAAGTTCAGGTTATATGAGGAAAGCCCATTGCTTCCGCTGAGTCATCTCAACAGACTAGGTGGGAGCTTCTCTACAAAATACCCCATGTGCTTCCCCTACAGAAAACATCAGACCGCTATCAAAATTCAACATGCATCTAAAAATAGACACATAAAAAAGGTAAATCCTGAAATCCAATAGATAGTGGGTGTTGGGGAGACATTGGAGGTCTGACGTCAACCATGAGGAAACTGGCTTTGTTTGGTGAAAGGGTTAGATAACTTGGACCTCTAGTTTTGGATTTCAAGATGAAACTTTTTGTTTAAATTGGATCACTATGTACCCACTGAACTGTGGGCGAATGACACTTTAGACCTGTGTAGATCACTTACTGCAATTGGCAGCAATTCAAGTTCTCGTTTCTAATCAGTCCAGGGCTTCACAATCAATATTTTCTAGAGCGCCTAGTGGACTACTCCGCTTTCCTCACAAGCAGGCTGGCCTCTCCAGGTGCAGCCGGGAAATCCCACAGCCATGTTAACTCTTCTTTCAAAAGTTCTTCCTCATGCCTCTGGACTCTTGGGTTATTGAAATGTCTTCTTCACTGGTACCTCTGCTTTTCCTTTCTCCCTTTAATCCAGGCTACACAGAGCTACCAGGTTGTGCTTTCCAAGTCATCACTTCCTAGAATATCTTCAAGGAATCCTCCTTACTTCCAGAATAAGTCCAAACTGCTTGGCTAGCACTGTAAGAACCCCACCACTTCGCTAGAACCCCCTCGTGAAGTTGTCTTGCTCACAGCTTCCTTGCCTTAGCCTGCTGCTCCAGCAGGACACGTCATCACACTCCCTAAATGAGGGGCCCATTCCTGAAAACTCCTTCCTCCCCACCCCACCCCCAGCATCCACCTTGCAGAGCACACTTCTTGGCCCTGTCCCACAGCGGCCCTTCTCTCCCTTAGAGGGCAAAGGTGGGGATTGCCGGTGTGAATCCCAGCTCTGTGACTTAACTCTGTGTGATCCTAAGAGGCTAAGCCACTCCGAATCTCATTTTCCTCATTCACCCAAAGAACTGACAACAATACCTATGTGCCATGGGACTTGTGTAAGATTTATGAAATTAGCTCTTAACCACTGTGTGCAAGGCTTGCCACACTATAGGTGCTCTATGAATAGAAGTCTCTCTTTCCTCGTTAGCATATATTGCCTTTATTCTAAGTTACTGTTTGATGTATATGGTGGTCATTCCTCTCCTTGAACAAAGGGTCCCAGTCCTTGTCCTCAAAGGCACCTAAAAAGGTTCTGGCATGGAGCAGATCCCCATGATCCACAGAAGAGTGTTCATATCCCAGTCACACTGTCACAGGTCCCCATGCCCGTCGGCAGTGCGCCAGAAGGCTGAAACACATGCTTTTATGTATTGGCGGGCACTTCTGTGCGTGATCCAACCAAATTAAAGACGGCACTCGCACAGAAGGAGAGATTCTGAAATTCCATCACTACCCAAATCTCGGGAATGTGCCCACTTTAATAATGGAAGGACGTTGTAATGGAAACCTCCAGGAAATGAAGCCTGTACATATACATTAGATTATATAGGGGTAGGCTTAGAAAAAAATCAAGATTCACTCTAAACTCTCCGTGGAAGTTGTAGTGGTTTGAAACGTTTTCCCCCCGAAAGTGAAACCCTTTGTTCAAATGTTATCTTCCTTGGAATACTAACACGTGAAGCAGCTGGAAGCGGGGCTGCCGGGAGGAGGAGTAGGCAGGTCTTCCCACCACCGTGCACGTAGGATGTGTGTGTCCACACGTGCACACACTGCAGCACTGAGGCACCCCCACAAAACCTAATTTGAAACCTACTGCTTAGAAGAATAAACAAGTAGTTTAGGAGGATGGGTAAATATGCTTGTTAATGGTAAAAAAAAAAAAAATGCTCACTAGCCAAACATACACAGTAAATCTTCATTTAATGTCACCAATAGGTTCTTGGAAACTTAAGTGAAATGACGAATGAGGAAACCAATTTTACCACAGGCTAATTGATATGAACAAGAATTAAGTTCCTATGGCATATTTCTGGTCACAAAAACATCAAGCTTCTAAAAAGTTACTTAGAACACTTCTGATAGTAAAACGGAAATAACACATCTAATATTACACATGGAAGTCAATGTGAGCTATACATTTAAGAAAGTTCAATAAAAACAGATAAGAGCATGACTTACCTACTTACTCCAGTTCAGGACACCCTCCCATCACAGGATGCGCTCGCCTACACACTCAGGCTGGGATCATTTAGACACGGCGATTGATCTAATGTGCACAGCTCTGGACGTGCGAGAAAACCAGAGTGCCCGGAGAAAACTCAGGAAGACATGGGGGGAGAAAGTGCAGACTCCACACAGATCATGGCCCCACCAGAGAATCGAAGTTTTTTCCTCATCAACGTTACAACAAACTGACATTACTCAAGGACCCACTGTGTGTGTGTGTGTATATAATGTTAGAGAAATTTAAATCTTGGTTTATATTACGGCAGTGTCAAACAGGCTATTTACAAGTTACACTCAAGTTTGTGTTACGGAAAGAAATACGAACAGGAGGTGTTCTGCTGCAGAGGTAACCGCCATCCCGGGCGACACGGGCCACGCGCCTGGCTCGCTCGCTGCTGGCGTCGGCTCCACAGGAAGCCAAGCACTTCCCAGCTGCCCGCATCCCCCAACACAGAGCTTCTCCGCAAGAGGCCCTCAGATGCCGCAGAACCCTGGAAATCCCATGGTTGAAGAATGTCTGGCGACGAGGAAAATAGTTATACTCTATTACTAGGTGAAACAGTCTACCGTAGAGTATGATACCAATTTTATAGATAGATATGTATGAACAGATATGTATTTTTTAAAGACTGGAAATATACACATTGAAATGTTAGTTAGTAGTGGTCATCTGAATTGTTCTTATTTTCTTTTTTGTCCTTTTCTGATTTTCCCAATTTTCTATAATTCACAAATATTCTTTGTGATGAAAAAAAACCAATTTTTTTTTTTTTTTTGAAAAGGCCAACAGTTTCTAAAGGAGAATAAGCACCGAGTTCTGGGCACTAGATAGAGACATGTTCTCACACGTGGTGCAATGAACATGCTCCCATGAGGCTTCAAGATGACGAGAACAGGGCACACGCCTACTTCATCCCTGCCACATCCCCGCGCCGCCCTGGCAGGGCAATAGCAGGTGCTCAGGAACCAGCGGCTGAGTGGACAAGTGTGAGGGCCTCGCCCTGCCCCAGCCCATTTTGGATAATATTTCCTGTGCCCACACCCCCTTTCTCTTCCCTTCTTACACTTTCAGAAAACAGAAACATTTCCAGAAACAGGCTAACGGACCCCACTACTCTTGCCAGCTTAAGGGGTGTTATTTTTTTTTATTCCAATCTCACTGAGTCCAAGTAAAACAGAGTTGCCACCCTCAGACTCTTTCTCAGGTGTGACAGTAAATGGGGACTGAGGAGAGGGGACGTGGAGGTGAGAGAATGTGGACAGGAGGGAAGAGCTGGAGGCAGAAAAACAATGTGAACAACAAGTGCTGCTGAGAAACCTTGATTCCAGTCTGGACCCTATTACTAACAACTTACAGGTCCTCACGGGGCCTCAGTTTTCTCATCTGTAAAAAAGAGCTACTGTGAATCATCAGGGAAACGTATATCACAACTGCAATGAGCCATCAGAGTGGCTACTATCGAAAGACCAGAAAATAACAAGTGTTGGTGAGATTGTGGCGAAATCGGAACACTTGTGCACTGTTGGTGGGAATGTAAAATGGTACAGTCATGATGGAAAATATTATGGAGTTTCCTCTAAAAACTAAAGATAGAACTGCCATATGATCCAGGAATCCTACTTCTGGGTATACAGCCAAAAGAATTGAAAGCGGGCTGTTGAAGAGATATTTATACACTCATGTTCATGTTCACAGCAACATTATTCATAGTAGCTAAAACGTGGAAGTCAAAGTGCCCATCCGTGCATGAAGGGACAAACGAAACATGGTCTATACATACAACGGAATGTTATTCAGCCTTTGAAAGGAAAGAAATTCTGGCATATGCTACAACATGTATGAACCTTGAGGATATTACGCTAACTGAAATAAGCCAGTTGCAAAAAGAAAATCACTGTATGATCCTACGAGGTACTTAGTCAAAACCACAGTGACGGTAGAACGGTTGCTGCCAGGGGCTGGGAGGAGGGAAAGGGGAGCTACTGTTTAATGGATATGGAGTTCCGATTTTACAAGATAGAGAGTTATGGAGATGGATGGTGGATGGATGCATAATATAAATGCATTTAATACTACTGAAGTATACACTTAAGAACTGTTACGATGGTAAATTTTGAGTTATGCATATTTTATCACAATAAAAAAATATCTGAAAAGAAAAAAAGGGAGTCACCATACTCACCCCACAGAGACATCATTAGGCAGATGTGAGATGATAGAAGTGAAGGCATTTTTAAAAGCAACTGTCCTATTTTTATACAAGTCTTCCTTATATGCAAAGAGGTTACATGAGGCAGTGGCATCCAGATCCCCAGCCAGCACACATCCCCCTCTGTCCCCAGGGCACATGAGCAGTAATAAACTCTACCCCCGGGTTCCTTTCTTTCATCACAGGGATTGAATGCTCTTATGCATGAAGACCTGGGTGAAATCCTCCTGGCTCCACGAAGCCTTGGCTGAGTGCGAAAACCTGCGATCTCCCTTCTCTGACTGGCTGGGGCACTCCCAGCCCAACATGCACACAGCACTCCTGCTCCAGAGAATGGAGCATATCCCCCCGGCCCCAGTAGTTTGACCAGAGGCCCCACCATAAAGGTCTTGTTATGCCCTGCAAGGATTTGCACACCATAGGCGCTCACTAAAGATGTGTCACTTGGCTGATCAGAAGAAATGGCATCATTGTGCAGCCCACTCTCCAGTGAGGACTGTCTGCAGAGTAAGGAGATAGAGCTCCCCAGAAGCTTCTGCTTCTGCTGATAACTGATTCTGCCACCACCAAGTTTGTGACCTCTGCCAGGGATCACTTTACCGAAATCTGTTACAAACTACTGAGGCCATCTCCATTTGAAGTCCCTTATTGGCAAGGAGACTGATCCCCAGGTGGCTGCCTGACCCACAAACCAACGCGTCCTCGTGTTCAGCATGTCAGTCTACTCTCGTGAAGTGCCCACCAGATCCCGTCACAAACTCTCCAGCTCCTTCAAAGTCACACTGCCTAAGACAGGCAGCCTGGTCTAGCAGGAGAGAGACCCATACTTCATTCAATTGCTTTCTCAGTTCTTTTAGATTTAATCTGACACAGCCACCTCTTAAAAAAAAATGTACCAATGGCCCATTTTCTTACTTTGTTTCTTGCTTTAGTGTTTGCTATTCTTTGGAGTTAACAGTCAAACGTTGGAGTTCCTTGAAACTATACTTTTTCTCCTCATTGTCAACATCCCTTTCTCAGCGGTTCTCCCAATTGCTAACGCAGATTATTAAAACGCGTTTCAAAAACGTCCCCAGTTGCTTTTTAAGGATTTTTCCATGCCGCGTTTTCCCCAGGGCAGTAGGGAGGCTGGCCAAGGGAGATTCTCTAGGAGTTCACCCTTTGTTTCCTCTGCAGCAAAACCCTCCAGGATTTCGCTTCCCAGGCCTGGCAGGAAATGCCAAAGGGTGGGGGATGGGTAGGACTGTGTGGAGATGAAAATTTTTAAAGAGGAAAAATCATGGATGAAAATTATCCAAGACAGGTTCTGTGGGATCCTGTTGGAGAGAAGGGTTTCAACAATAGGGGATCACAAATGCAAATACACACAAATCTAAAAATCCAGGAATTTTATTTCCTGTAACTTCAAACAGAAAAGCAAAAACAAACCTACCTCTTAGTGGCTATCCTGTTCCTAGCAGTCAATGCATGCATGGGAACCCGGAAGAGGCGATTCTTGAGGTCACTTCTCCCCCTAGATCCTGACCAAGCCCATAGCTTTTACAGTCTAGCAGCCCAGCAGGGAGGGCTCCCAGCATTACCTGCCCCTCTCTGCCAACCAGCAGATCAGACACAGGAATCTCTCACCTTATTTTCCAAGCACCCTCTCTTTCTCCCTCTCCTTCCTTGCTGCGGGGTTCAGCCATTATCATTTCCTTGGAAGAAGTAGGAGACAGAATGAGTTGGGTGCTCTAGCATTGGAAAAATAATAAAAATGAGATATGGAAATAATTGTTAGGTTTTAACTACTAACTCTTTGTTCCTACCCTGTTCTGAATGTTGTCCATGCTTCCAGGTCCAGGTTAGTTTCTGCCTCCACCAGAAAGCCTTCCTGGCTGCCTTCTGCAGAACTTCAGATGTATCACCTATGTGGATCCATTGAAAGAGCTACCATGCTATAGCACATCACCTTCCGTATGTCTGTCTCTCCACTCTGAGTTCAGAGTTGGTATGTTTTTAGCTTTGTAGCCCAGAATCTAGCAGTGTTTGGCACACAGTAGATGCACAATAAAACTTGTACATTCACTGAATTAATTATAGGCCATAACTTTTTTAAGGCAAAAAACTGTATATATGAGAAAATATGTCCTTTTTTCATATGAGAAAATATTAAACACTACTGACAATAACTTAGTGTCATACATTTAAAAGTCATCTGGCAGTTTTAAATATAAACATTTTAGTTTCTCATCCATATCGAGAGATATAATTCTTTATAGCTATGCCAGTTTCCATAAGCATAATACCTTTATAAAAGAAGAATCACGTCCAGGGTTTTTTAGTTGTAAGTGGGAAGACGTGGGATGAATGAGGTTACTCCATCTTAGCTGGAACCAGAAGTCCTTTACCCCCTTTTCTGTACCTTATGTTTCGACAGCTAATTAAAAAGAGTTTGTAGAATTCCCTCCTTGGCTCAGGTTCCTCTAGCATCCCAAAGAGAATGCTAAATAGTGGGAGCTCGAGTCAAACATAATGGTTTGAATTTAACTGAAATTAAAGTTACCAGCTTAATTTATTGGCCTGTCTGCCTTTTCTCACTAGCACAGGGAAGCTGGAGCCCTCATTTCACTTGCTTTCTGTCTGTCCAGATCCTGTGGAGAATGACCAGAACACATGAGCCAAGGGCAGGTAGGCTCAGCACAGAAAAGCCCAACACACTTTTCAGCTGCAACTTGGTCTTTCCGTGGGCTGTGGTGACCAGAACTGACTATGCCGACATGACTGATGCCAACGGGTCTGCACGATCATCACCGCCGGTTGCCATATGAGACAGGGTACCCCCACTTCACACATGTCTAAGTCCTGCCAGGCACCCCGTATGCAGGGCACAGCCTGAAGCTGTGTGCCATCTACCAGGAAGTTCTCAAAAGAATGTTTCCAAAAGGACTGTTTCTTCCTACACGCTGAAAAATAATGGCTCACCTGCAAATAATTAAACCTGACTTAACATTATTGCTGCTGTGTCATAATTAAACAAGAACGAAAGAATTCTTAATAGGATTGCAATCAGGTCTTTGTGTTCCTGAATCATATATTAGAGTCTTAGTTGAAACCAGGTTTCAGAGGAACCATCCTTTCATTTTAGGAAAAGTGAAACTCAAGCAAGACTGAATTGTATGGCTACCAAATCCAGCTCCCATTCCCACCCAAATCCTGGACAAATCCTCCTTACCCTTCAAATCCTGGGGCTTCAGACCCCTTTCCTCCACTAGACCTGAAGAAACACCCTGTCCTGAGTCCTCTGGGTTTGAATACGCCCATGCAGAGTGTAACTACTCAATGCTATTTGCTGTTCTCTGTGCTTGTGCAGTTAGTACAACCTCCCAATCCCTTATTCAATAAACCTCTCCACTTGGGAAGTATCTTCCTTTTTGCTGATAATTCCACATTCAGCACCTACCCCAGAGTTAGGTGAATAATAGCTACTCTTTAAAATCATGATTGATAGTCAAAGTCACTTTTTTTTTTTTTTTTAAAAGCTGGGGGGTTTATAAGATGATTCTTCGTAAGATTCTTTTCATAAGATCCTTCAGTGAGGTTGAAATATGATTCACTTAGAAAAATTAGGTGAATATACATCTGTTGTGTAAAGCAAAGTATTCTACTTAGTGCAAAGTAACTGTGCCTACAATCTCTGAACTACAGAGAAAATTCCTTCTCTCCCATTTTCATCTTCCAATCCTCCAGATCTCAACATCCATGTCAGTTTAATCACTATTCTGCCATAAAAAAAATCCATGGTGTCATTCAATACCATTTTGTGCTCCCAAAGCTCCCATACGATAAGGAACCTCAGCCTCATGATTCTGCAATGCACAGAGGAGACCATTGCTGACACTGAAGATATTTGTTCTCACTCCCTCCCTCACCCACCAAGCTGACCTTCAGCTGCAGCTTCCCAAGATCTACCATGTCCAGAGCTCCACACAACCAGACTGGGCCCCTCCTAAGATGTTGGACCTCTTGGCAATGTGTCCAAAGACAGAATGCCAGTGTGGCTGGCTTCCTGGGAAGCCACCTCTGACAGAGAGATAGCTACCTGCTAGGAACAGAAGGGTAAGAGGGTTCCTCCATAGAGGGGACACTCTGCTGGGTCAGGCATAAGAAAGCAGCAATGTGATATCAGAGCAAGGCCTCACTGGCTTGGGAGTCCCAGAGACCAGATGAGACGCCAGGTCTGACTCTGCCAATATGGAGTTTCCACGGACAGAAGACTTTTACTTCTCTGAAACCCAGTTTTCTCACTGGTGGGGTGGGGTGGGGGGGGCGAGGAGAGAGAGAAAGAAGAAAACATGGCTTTGAAAAAAATCTTTCAAGTCTCTGATTTTGACAGTGAGCACCTACCAGGTGTGAGGTCCTATGACAGGCACCATGGAACATAAAGACATATAGATTATGATACATTTTTCATTAATCTAGAATTATGCTCTAATGGAAATAAGAAAGTTGATTCCAGCACTGAAACTCTCTTATCATGTTAGACTCTGTATATACACATACACTCTAAACCCATAAATGTTAGGCATTACACAACACACATCAAAAACGCAGATAGCTAATAAGTCTTACACTTGTTCAGAAAAAAGGATAGGTTATTATTAAATGGGGGTCTCTGAGGAAAGTGTCATAGACAAAACATAAGTATCTTTGAAGGATAGCAGAATGATTTCCAGAATATATTTCCTATTCTCCTGAGAAATCAGAGGGATAGAAAAAATTCCATCAGATCAGTGTTTCTCAGTGTGGAATAGGTGTGGGGAGGTGTGTGTGAGAGAGAGAGATGGGAGCTTGGGATCAGATAAGTTGAGAAAAAGTAGATTGAACAAAGATAATTTTTTCCCCATTGCAGGTCTCCTCAAGGACTCCAATAAACAAACAAATATGTGTTGAGACTCTCCAAGAGAGATCAAAACTACAGTGACCCCAACTATGGGCCAGAAAGTCTTTTTTTCTTACAGCTTGTCAAGAATTCAGCTTCTCAGGGTTCCAGCAAATACCCTTTGAAAAACAGTGTACCGAAGAGACTGTCAACTATCTAAGGTCAGAGCCTGGGTCTGGTTCACTCTAGCACTTGGTATGGCACATGGGAAAGATTCAGTGAAATACAATAAAATATAAACTTGCTAAATGACCAGATGAGTAGTCTCTGACTTCTAAGTGAAAAGACTGGCACTCACAATGACACAGAGGCAAGATTATGCCCAGGAGCACGACATGGCCTCTCTGTGACTTCACCCCTACGGTCTGGGCTCCAGGTGGGCACAGGTAGTGTTTCAGGTAAGGCTGTCTTTACCTTCTCCAGAAATCAAATGCTACAAATCCATCATCGTCCTCAAAGACTAACTCCCCTTCCCAAAATGGATAATAAAAGCAAAGAACGTTGGCATTTCTTTTCTAAGAATGAGGAACAAATCAGTTATAATACTCATAGGACAGGCTCTAGGATGTAGTGACAGATTTTCTTTGTTTCTTTACTGCCACCTTCTGGTTCCTAGGCACCTACATGGCAAATTAAAAATGCCACCTCATATTTATATTTCACTATGAAATTTTAAGCATTTGCTCACATCCTTCACCTCATATGATAATACACGAATTAGAAGTGACTGGGGTAGCCTTTAATCTTTCTCATTTGACCTGAAAGTAACATAGAATTTAAATGATTTGATTAGCAATAGGAAGTTAGGAGCATAGCGAGGACTAACCATGCCTGTTGGTTTTTCCAACGAGCAAACACTGGGTTTTAGCCATTTGGCTTTGTCCAGCTGTATTTGCAAAGAGTTCTACTGCTCTCTCATCCCTTCACAAGCACAACCTTGAATGGAAAATCCCATGCCCTTAAATAAAGAAGATGATGCTGTTCAAATATACCCTGATCTTTTCAAGGGTAAAATCCGTTCCACTTTACAAAGTCTTTGAGAGCACAATGTAGAGTGTCTAAAATTGATATTTTATCTGACGGTCAAGATACTGTAATGCCCTGCACAATGCTGCCCCAAGATGTCCGTCAGCCAGGTGCTTCCTAAACATACCTTGGTCTGGAAGCAGCAGTAGAGTTGGGTTAGGTACGGGTGTTTCCGTGCCAGAGCCAAAATCCTCTTCTCTGTCATCGTGCAGTCCACGTCATCATCCTGAAGGATGACGTCCTTCTTTAGGACTTTCACAGCATACACTTCGTCTTTGCCCTTGAGTTCCGCCAGCATGACCTGCAATCGATCAAAATTGCCCCCATCAATCTACGCATGTATAAAAGCAAAAGAAGAAACATGAGTTTAATGCCAAATACTTTGAAAACTAATTTTTTTCCTTTAAGTTGAAATACCATAACAGCATTAAAAAATGTTTAGGAAAACTACCCATTCTAATATAGCTACTGTAGTTTATTTATTTTTAATCTCTGGCACAGTGCCCAGGCATAGAAAAAAGAAGTTCAATGCACATCTGTCCAATGATTAGTCATACCTTCGCGTATGCTCATCATATTTACAATGTAGTACAGCAAACAGAGTAACTACTTTCAACTGAATGTTGCCTTGTAAGCATTTTCTACATGCTCTCCATTATTATGGCTGCTTATATGCAATTCAAATAAATACACTATAATTCATTTAACCATTTCCCTCAAATTAGACACCTAACATATCTAATTATTAAGTATAAGTAAATAGCATTGAGTATTTTGTACATAATATTTTTCTGTTTCTTTGGGGTTACATCCTTAAGACAGACATCCACAGAAGTAGATTAAAGAGTTAAACATTTTGCGCATTTCCTGACTTATTTTTTAAAAGGATGTGCAATACAATGTGCCACTAGCAACACAGAAGTGTTTTAGTTTCATGGCAATTTATCAACATTGAGTGCTTTCACTCAAGTTTTTTTTACTCATTTAATAGGTGTGAAATGTTACCTTAATGCTGTTTCAACTTGCACTTTTCTCTTTTCCTTTCTTTTTTTTTTTTAAGAGATGAGGTCTCACTGCATCACCCAGGCTGGAGAGCAGTGGCAGGACCTCATCTCACTGCAGCCTCGAACTCTCCAGAGCTCAAGCAATCCTCCTGCCTCAGCCTACAAAGTAGCTAGGATGACGGTGGCCAGCCACTCTGCCTGGCCCTGAAACTTTTTTTTTTTTTGAGACAGAGTCTCACTTTGTTGCCCAGGCTAGAGTGAGTGCCATGGCGTCAGCCTAGCTCACAGCAACCTCAGACTCCTGGGCTCAAGCAATCCTACTGCCCCAGCCTCCCGAGTAGCTGGGACTACAGGCATGCACCACCATGCCCGGCTCATTTTTTCTATATACTTTTAGCTGTCCAATTAATTTCTTTCTATTTTTGGTAGAGACGGGGTCTCGCTCTTGCTCAGGCTGGTTTCGAACTCCTGAGCTCAAACGATCTGCCCGCCTCAGCCTCCCAGAGTGCTAGGATTACAGGCGTGAGCCACTCTGTCTGGCCCCATTGAAACTTCTAAAAAATTTTTTTTCTAGCTATTTCTTTTTGTGTGAATTATTTGTGTCTAGTTATCTGCTGTGTTATTAGTTTATTGCAAACTAATACACATACAATAAAGATACCAACCCTTTATTTTCTGCAAAGATTTCTCTAAGCCTGTTTTAAGACTTTTTGTTATTTTCTATTGAAAAGAATCATTTCTCTTTTTTTTTAATTATTATTTTTTTTTGAGACAGAATCTCACTGTCTTGCCCAGGGTAAAGTGCCGTGGCGTCAGCCTAGCTCACAGCAACCTCATACTCCTTGGCTCAAGCGATCCTCCTGCCTCAGCCTCCCAGGTAGTGGGGACTACAAGCACATGCCACCATGCCCGGCTAACTTTTTCTATTTTTAGTTGTTTGGCTAATTTCTTCCTATTTTTTTTAGTAGAGACGGGGTCTCACTCTTGCTCAGACTGGTCTGGAACTCCTGAGTTCAAGCAATCCTCCCGTCTCAGCCTCCCAGAGTGCAAGGATTACAGGCGTGAGCCACCGCGCCCAGCCAGAATCATTTCTCTTCATATGCTTGAATCTGTCCTTGTTTGCCTCATGGTTTTTTCTGTAGCTTTAAAGCTGGAAACATGATTGCTTTTCCAGAGAGCTAATTAACAGTGCTATTTTCTGAAAATGTTCCCGTATTTGATATTTTTGCACTTGTTCACCTACAAATGTCACAAGTCTTTCTCTTTTTAAATAACTCCTTAGTATTTCAATGGAAGTTGTCAAAGCTAAAAAGCAGCCACTCAGAAACTTGCTGAGGGAACTGGGGATGATGACCCTGAACACCCTTCATCACCCACATGTCACACACTCTTTAAAACTGGCTCACACTTTGGCTGTGACTTTTCCTAAGAAACAACCTAAATGCTCCAGAGTTAAAGTGCTTATCCTGCCTACACCATATGGAAAGCTGGAAACCGAGTCTGATCGTTTCCCTTGAATCTCGCTCAGAATTAAATCAAGTCCTGTCCACATCCCAGAGTCGTGCCTAGCCAGAGGACTGGGGTCTGCTTCTTATTTAGCCGATCTCTAAGGAATGTGATTGTTTCAGCTTTTACCGCTTAAGTAAACTCTAGTTACCTCCCGTCGCAGTGATCTCAAGGTGAGATGGGGCAGGCGAGACGGCTGGGAACCAGCTGGAATGGACCTACAGCTGCTGCCTTCCAGAGTGCAGCACACGGAGGGCATGTGACCCCCAGGAGCCGCCTGGTCCTGGAGGCCCCAGAAAGGTGACACCCAGGCCCAGCTTTGAGAAGAGCCAGGGATCTCGGGCGAAATGCTAACCAGCTTCCTGCACTCACCGCCCCTCTTTTCTTCTTTCTAAAATGAACAGGGATTTTTTTTTTTTTCTTCCATCTCACCCAGCCATCAGGATGGTGGCTGATCACCATCAAGGCTTTACCCAGCACACACGAAGCCACACCCCACACCACCGTGTTTGTCTCCAAGGGGAGCAGGTATGGAGAAATGGCCCCCAGGGCAGAGGACATGATCCAAGACATGATCACTCTCATTCTCTTGCCACATGTGGAGGATAAACAGAACATGTATTAAGTGTCAGAAAAATCATTAAATAATTTAACTTCCAAAGTAATGCATGCTAAGATTTGCTTTGAACCCTAAGTTCGTGGAGGGCAGAGATTCTAGAGTTCATTTTCAAAGTCTTCATAATCAAATAGAACAGAATTTCAGATGGATCTCTGAAGGAAGGAAGGAATGCATTGATACTATCATTGATGATGGAATGCTGAGTATGTTTAAAGCACTTTAAACTTTTTGAAGTGCTTTCCCATCCACTGTCTTCACTTGATTCCTGTCCCCATTTGACAGATGCAAAAAAACCTTAATTCTAAAGAGATTAAATCACTAGCTAAAGTCCCATAGCCATTAGCAGTTGAGTCAGAAGTCCCATATGCTTGGCCTCAGGCCATTTCCACCCAACAAGAAAGGACAACATAACCAGGCTGAAAGATTCTTCTTAGATCAACCAGAGGCGGCATTCCCAAGGGGCAGAGGAAACCAGCATTTCCGCCCATGTGCACCACAGACCTTGCCGAAGCTGCCTTTGCCCAACACCTTGATGAAGTTGAACTCATCCAGGCCCAGGCGCTTGGCCTGACCTTGCCGGACTTCCCCGTTCTCGCCAGGGCTCGCCAGCTGCCCGTCAGTGGATGACGCTGCCCGGTGCTCCTCCCCTCGGTTGTCAAATGACAAGGCCTTCCGGATGTTGTTTTCAAGTTCTTTCAGTTCTAGGCCAAGGGCGACAAGATATCGAGTTAGTGCACACTTCACGAGCCCTTCCCATTTTAGGATTCAATACTTAGAATTTCCCCCGTGAGCTCTCAACCTTCCGTCTGGCACTTCATAGCAACAGACCCAAGGTGGCATCCCATACTCGTTCCTTTCTTTGCTCAACACACGCTCGTCAGCACCTAACATACAGCAGGGCCTAGCTGTGCAAAGAGGGTGACATAGTCGCTGCCCTGTCCCCACAAGCTCCTTCAGATCACACTGGACCTGGTCGCCTTTCTGAAGTCTCCTTTGCCTGGCGGCCCCCTCCGTTCTTCCAAGCATAGCACAGGACCCCGGGCCTTCCTGGAGCTTGGCAGAGTCAGGGGCAGCAAGGGCCTTTCAAGTTTCCTTTGAAGATTAGAACTAATCAACATCACAGTAATCACTGGTGACACAATTATTTCAGCAACTGAGACGAGGAAGGCTTCACACCTTCTAAAGGTCTTTACCTGGCCTTGTTGCTGGGTTCATTCTACATACCCATCTCACGAGGTTATCTAACAAAATGAGTAACTAACAAAATGAGTAACGGGTTCATCACTAACCAAAGAATTGCTTCCCAGGGTGACGTGATGCAGACTTATCTCCAATGGGCAGGGAATTCCTCAGTACGATTGCACAACCGTGAGACGGTGTGGTGCCTCCCTCCAGAGCACGGGGCCTGAATTACCTGCTGCTGATAGCGCCGGGTGCTCCTCTGACCTTTCCTATGTGGAGAAGCTTTACGATTAGCTACTCATTCCCCAAGACACACACTCTGCTGTGTAGAAATGGGTGTCTTGAGCATAATCCAATTTTAAAAGATGCTTGTGAATAACCGGGATTACAGATAGGGAACACAGACTATTAAGCCTTGAGAGTGAGAATCAGGCAGGAGTGACCACCTGCCCCTTGACGGAAAGAGATCTTCAGCTTCTTTTCAGAAGGACAGAGGCCCTTGAGGGCTCAACTCAAGGAATTCGGAAATCTTTCTTAGATCTGGAGTCTGGCTCCTCTGAGATGTGCCGGCGCGGTGGGGAGGGCACTGGGGGAGGGGCAGCTTCTGCGTCCACAGCTAGTCCCCACACCAATTCAGCTGTTACCTATCACTCTTAACTGAGTGTAATTTTTAATCTCACCATGGAGCTAAACATCTCAGTTATTAAATGGATTTTGGAAGGCAGAACTAAGTGGGGACTAAAGCTTGAAGAAAGTGTTTTTTTTCTATGCGTTCTTGCAATGGAAGAAAGAGAAACCATGTCTGACTTCCGCCCTGTAACAACGCATGTCTTGCTAAGAGGGCTTTCCCAGCCACCTGTGCGCGCATCACAGCTGGGAAACACTGGTGCCTACACTGACTGGGCTGAGCGGGCCCCCGAGAGGCACTGCGTCCTATCAAGGCCAGACAACACCCAGGGCAGAAGCCAGGCCTGGAAACCAGGGTCCCCTCCTCTCACTTGGGGTCTCTTTACCATATGACCCCATCTCTTTGAAGCTCCCAAAGCAGGTTTCAGCAGCAAAAAGGGAAAGAGGGAAGTGCCCACACTGGTCCAGGGTAACACCTGTAAGTGTGGAGCCCCAGAGTGCTGTCAGGTTACTTAGGAATGGGTCACATCTCTTTTGGAATGGGGTAGAGTATAAAGACACAGAAAATTAATGGGAGCAGCACAAAGAGGGACCGAGACCAATTATTTTGTGGCCACAGGACGGGCACACGGCCCCTGAAGCTATTTTGTCTACTTCTGGATAAGAAGGGGGCTGGGTCACAATGGTGACCTCCAGGGAGGGTTTTGATGGCAGGAATTCTGAAAGTGGGTCCCTGAGCCAGGTGGGCACAGTCTCACCCTTACCACTGACTTAGCTCACAACCCCAGGACAAATCTCTTCAACTCTCACCCCTTCCACTGCCCAGCCGGTGGCCTGGGGACAGCAGTGGCGCACCAGCACACAGCGGTGTCGGCATCGAGTGAGGATAACGAATACAAAAGGGGCTGCAGAAACCGAGGCACTGCGGTTATACAGTGGTGATTACTCCTGCTCTGTAGATGCATACGGCCCTTCCCAGTGACGCTGGGTACCGGTCACCAGAGTAAAAGGTTTCAAATGCATAAGCCCTCCCCAGCCTCAGCGTTCTTAGATGTGTGCAGAATTATTACTATGCAGAACTTATTGCTACTTTAAGCATGTTCCAACAGAAGAAGAAACCTTGAGCTGTGGAGGGGAGTTAGGCCCAGAGCCGGCCTCCTCCCTCCTTCTCTCAATCTCTTTTCCAGCTTCATCTTTCTAGCCCCACCCAACCAAAGGCCAGGACATCCTCCCCCACCCGTCCCCGAACTCAACCTGATCTCAGGTTTGGGGTATGACAATGGGAGGGATTGTCAAATTCAACTCCTGTGAGCCGGCTGACAGGTCTAGGGCCAGACACTGAGCAGACAGCAAAGAAAAGAAGTTGGACCCCTCTCCGTCCCCTATACCTAGAACCAGGGAAACAGGCCGGGGAAAATAACAAACTATAACATCACATACTCTTTCTCTTACCCTGTCCTGGAAGGAATTTAGGGCAGGCATGGCCATTTAGTGTCCAGCCCTCAAGAAAGCCTTGGAGTGTGAAAGAACAACCATTAAGTCAACAGGGAAAGGGCGTCTGAAGACCTTCCAAGGCGTCTAGCTGTGTCCGCTAACAAGGTCAGCCTGGTGAAGAGGCCTAAGTGCCTAGGTCTTTCCGGTGACAGAGCTCAGAGATAAGGATGCAAATCTGAGGGTCTCACCCTGGTCACAAGGGGAGGTGGGTGCTGACTTGGACCGATCTTCCTCAGACGGTGAGCTTCCAGAAGCAGGCTGCGGGGACTCAGCACCAGCAAGGAGCTAGAGAGGAGAGAAGGAACGAAAGCCATCAGGAGAGAGAGCTCAAGACACTACGATAAGAGCTGCGAGGGTCCCTGGTGCACGGGGGCTTGCTGGATTGACTCCAGGCTTCAATTGCCAATTAAAGGGAAGAAAAACAAGAGAATCTATTTGTTCAATTTTTATTCTATCCAAATACAGTTGACCTTTCAAAGCAAAGCTCAACTTTACCTCTTTCATAAAGCCTCCCTCTGCCAATCGAAATGATGCTATTATCTCATCCAAAGCAACGTGACACACTGTCTCTAACACCTGTTTGGTACTTATTATCTTCCTCAGCTTTATACAGTTAATATTTTTATGTGTACGTTGTTGGGGGTTCTCTCCTCGACTATAAGTTCTCTGAAGACAAGACTGCCTAGTACTGTTATCACCCCTAGTGACTTGCATAATAGATGCTCAGTAAGTATTTTCAGACGTACTGATAATTGTTGGCAAATTTTAATAAGAACACTCTCAGTGAAATTTGTTTCTTGGCAGAGATGCTGGCACAGCCACTTAAGTTGCCATTAAAGTCAGCAGTTTGGACTAAGTTACGTGACAAACACATCTGGTCCCTTCCACTCTTTTTCCACCCACTGTGAGCATGTGTCCTTTCTGGGTGATGGGCTCTTGCAAGGGGCAACACAAGGAAACCAAAGCCCTGGGAAGGCTTTGCAGTTTCCAGCCAAGGGCATCTTCCCCCATCCTTTTAGACTAACTTGAGCTGTTGATGTGGCTTTTTCCAGCTTTTGCATCAGGAGCATCACAGCCATGAAAACGCCAGGCTTTCGCTGGCAGACAGGGCAGGTACTAAGTTTTCTTTTCAATGTTTTAGGACAAAGACCCTATCTTTACTTCTAGCCAGAAAAAATAAAAAAGAACCATATCTCCTGAAAAGTACTTTCTACATCTCATAAACGTGTCTAACGTTGTCATCAGCATTTGTGGGACTTGCCTCTCCAGCGGGGCCCTGGCATTCTTGGGGACTGACATCCTGCTTGCAATGCTGGCACTTGGGTCAGCAACCGAAGTCCTGTTTCCACCAATGGGATTTACAGAGCCAAGAAGAGCCACCAAAACTACAAAATCTCAGTTAACCAGGGAGAAGAGAATTTTTTCTGAAACCTTTGTGAAACAGCTTTGTTTATTGAGAACATAGCGAAGGAGGAGAAGTTTAAGAAAATGAAAACAATCCATCCCTTCCCATGTAAGAGAAAAGGCTCTTCTGGGAGGCGCCATGGAGAAGACATGGGCAGGTTCTAAAATGAGCAGATAACTAGGCAACTCAGGGCCCTTGAGAAGGTATTTCCAGGCAAAATTTAGGGAGAACATTTAGGAGTCAAGACTGTCGGGGCACCTAGAGTCAGACTTGCTTTTGTAGCAGAGAGCCCGGGGTGTTTGACAGTGAGCGGCGAGGGCCGCTCCCACCGCACCCTTGCACCAGCATCTCTTGCCAGTGAACATGTTTCTGATTTTCTCATAACTTACTTTTCAAAGACCTCTGCAATTTTCTAGGCGAGGAGCCAAGGCTAAAGAAGAGCCCATAAACAAAGTGCTACAGATGCCTTTGGCTCTATTTACAACTGTGGGCCCCCGCTTGACAAAGTAACATTTGAGCAAACGGTTCTCTTCCTACTGACATTCAGAATGTCACATAGATCAGTCTCCGAAGAAAGGCCCACATGTTTTATGTCATGGAACATTAACAATATTCCTCAGGCAGCCCCGCGCCGGTACTATCACGAATCTCCTTGGCTTTCTCCCTAGAAAAGAATGTGGTCCCAACTCTTCCTCCATTTATCCTCATTATAATAATACCAGGGGCAAAGTTCAGGCACTGACATTGCTTTCCATGCCAGTTCTGGAGGCAGATAAGTCTTCTTTTTTGGTCTAGAGTTAACCTTTTTCTAGAAGGAATTCCAAAGTCCTCATCTCAAAGCTTATGTTTCTCTGGCAAACGTAATCCTTGAGGCTTGCCTTGTTTTCACCCTACTTTTGGAGCTGAAGGAGACTTCAATGTTACCTGTCTGGCCTCTTTTCTTTTTAATTTAAGCACATACTGTTTTGAGTAAAATACCTCATACCCAGGAATCTTAAAACCTCACTTCAGAGCACTCTCAGGAAGCCAGCACAGAGATACTAGCCCAAAAGCGCTCCAGAAACGCTAGCAAACAGCCAGTTACCTTTTTCCTCCTCTGGCCGCTGTTTGTGATTTTGTCTGGCGTGACACCCAGGTCAGCCAGCACTTTGGCGATTCCTCTGGCGTCCACGCCACAGTTGGGGGCCACGTTGGTCTCACATCGGCGGTGGACGTTCATTTTGCACACTGTTAGGAGACATGGAGAAGAGACACACAAATGTTCATGGCCTAAAACTACCTTTTTATCTGATTGTATGAGTGAAGTGCTACATGTTCATTTGAGATTGAATTTGGAAAATGCAAAAAAAAAAAAAAAAAGCAAAAACAAAAAAAATGAAATATCCCCCATCATCCTATCACACAGAACTAAAATCATCTATCAAATCATCTTGTAGAGACAACCATTGTTTCTAACTATTTCCTTTCAGCCATTCTTGCTACAGATATTAAATTATAGATAAATAAATATCACATTTATATTTCCTTCCAGGGAGAACAAAGACTCTAGGAAAACTTAATTCCTTTCTCTGAAACAAAATTATTTTGAATTCTGGACCCAAATGGGTTGTATGTATGCAGTCTACTCCATTACTCTGCTAAACGTTGGAATATTCCTGAGAGAGGAATGCCCACAGCTGAACTTCTAAAGCTCCTTTCAGATCTACAGCCTGAATTCAATGAACACTTTTGTTTTTCCCACATCACTTAGTTGTCCCTGGGGTAGGACATCAAAGGTGAAAACATAAACTGCTCACTTCCAGTCAGCATGTAAGGAGCTTAGAAGTCAGCACTCCATTCTAACAAGCAAAAAGTTGAACAAATTATAAAATCAACAACTCTTCTTAGAAATATCTGTGAAGCAAACTGCTGCCCCCAAATTGGACAGCCCACCAGGCAAATACAGAGAGTCGCAACTTACTGGAGCAGAAACCCCTATAGGAACAGCGGCAGGGTAGAAGCACTTCAACTGTAACTGACAAACTGCTGGGGGCTCAGTGTAGACAAGTCAGAGTCAAAAGCTCTAGGGGGGGCCTCAGATATGGGGGCCCCCATGCTTTTGTGCATTCCACCCCCAGGAGTTCAACCAGATTCTGGCAGTAAATATGAGAAAAATCCTCTCATGTTTTCAGCAAGGGGAAGGAGAAAAAGAACCACTTTTGAAATAGGCCAGAGCATTCTGCTCCTCTTAACGCTTTCCCTTAGGAGAAGCTATTTTACCAGAGCTTAAACTATTGGAGTTTTATCAGCTCTCACTCCAAGCCCACTCTAGCCACCCTGTCCCACCTAAGGGAAGACTGAGAAGTACTTTCGAAGTTCACAGTTCAGAGGCGCAGGCTCACTAAAGACCTAATCACGGGACTGTAGACTGCTTTCCCTCCCTGCACACCTTACCACCACATTACTGAAGGCCTATTTACTGTACTTCCTTTTATCTAGGACATAATTAATGTCTGGCTAACAAGAAAAAATTGCAAGGCATACTAAAAGGCAAAAAACACAGTTTGAAGAGATAGCGCAAGCATTAAAACTAGACTTAGATATGGCAGGGATTTTGGAATTATCAGATTGGGAATTTAAAATAACTATAATTAATAAGCGAAGGACACTAGATAAAGCACACAGCATGTAAGAACAGATGGGCAATGTAAACAGAAATGGAAATTCTAAAATAGGCTCAGGAAGAAGTACTAGAGATCAAAACCACTGACAGAAATGAAGAATGCTTTTGATGGGCTTATTACTAATAGTAGACTGGACATGGCTGAGGAAACAAACTCTGAGCTTAAGGATACAGCAATAGAAACTTCAAAAATGAAAAAAATAAAGAGAATAAAGACTGGGGGCAGAGAGCAAAATATGCAGAGACTGAGGGATAATTATAAAAGGTGTAACATACGCATAAAGAGAACACCAGAAAGAGAAGAGAGAGAGAAAGGAAAAGAAATATTATATCATATGACTGGGAGTTTCCTCAAATTAATATCTGACACCAAACAACAGATCCAGGAAGCTCAGAGAATACGAAGCAGGATAAATGCCAAAAACAAGCAAACAAAAAAACCATACCTGGGAATATTTTCAAACTACAGAAAATCAAGACTAAAAAAAAAAAAAAAATCCTGAAAGAAGTCAGAGGAAAAACAATCTTACCTATAGAGGAGGAAAAAAACACAATTATGTCTGACTTCTTAGAAACCATGCTGGCCAGAAGAGAGTTGGGTGAAGGATTTAAAATGTTGAGATTAAAAACACACCAACCTAGGATTCTCAACCCAGAAAAATATCATTCAAAAGTAAAGGAGAAATAAAGATTTTCTCAAGACACAAACATTGAGGAAATTTATGGGCAGTTGCCCTGTCTTGAAAGAAATGATAAAAGACATTCTCCAGAGAGAAGACAAATGACACAGCTGGGAAACTCGGATCTACATAAGGGAAGAGCAGGTGAAGAAATGTGAAGGGGTAAGTGAAGGTAAAATACTTATTTTTTTTTATCCTTAATTGATTTAACAGATAATAGTTTGCTCAAAATAATGACAATGTGTCTGAGTATGTACGATCATAGTATACAGATGCTACATATGTTTACGTGTAAGTGAAATAAATAAAAGCAGTGAGATAAGGGATGGGATGGAGGAATTAGGATTATTGTTGTTATAAGGTACTTGTACCACCATGAAGCAGTATAGTATTATTTGCAAGTAGACTTCTATTACTTATAAATGCATATTGTAAACTTTAGAGAAACCATTAAAATAAGTTGAAAGAAAAAAAGTATAACTGATATGCTAAGAAAGGAGAGAAAATTAAATCATAAAATGCTCAATTAAAACTGCAGAAAGCAAAACAAGAGCAGAATACAAAAACAGAATGAAGAGCAAGGGTAATAAATAGAAAACAGTATCAAATACGACAGGTATTAATCCCACTGAATCAATAGCCACTTCAAATGGCAATGGTCTAAATATACAAGTTGAGAGAAATTGTCACAGTGGATTATAAAACAAGATCTAATCATACATTGTTGACAAGAGACCCATTTTAAACATAAAAACTCATATAGATTAAAAGTAAGGGCATGGAGAAAGACATACTGTGCTAACATTAATTAAAGGAAAGCAGGAGTAGCTATATTAATTTCAGACAAAGCAGACTTCAGAGCAAGGCAAGTTATCAGAGAGAAAGAGGGACATTTCTCCAAGAAAATGTAACCCTTAATGTGCAAGTACCTAACAGAACATTAAAATAAGCGAGGCAGAACTACAAGGAGAAATAGATGGCTCTATTATTATAACTGGAGACTTCAGTATTCTTCTATATGAAATGAACAGACCCAGCAGTCAGAAAATCAGTAAAGATGTTGTTGAACTCAACAGCAACATCAATCAACTGGATAAAACTGACATCCACTGGCAACTTTATTCAGTAACAGCAGAATATGTATACTTCTCAAGCTCATGTAGAACATTCATCAAGAGAGACCATATTCTGGGCCATAAAATGCACCTTAACAAACTTAATAGAAACCATACAATGTCTGCTATCAGGCCACAAGGGAATTAAACTAGAAATCAGTAATATAAACATAGTCAAAAAATTCCAAAATATTTGGAGATTAAACACACTGCTGAATAACATATAGGTCAAAGAATAAATCGAGAAATTTTAAAATATTTTGAATTGATCAAAACTAAAAATACAATTTGTCAAAATTAGTGGGATACAGCAAAAGCAATACTTAGAGGGAAATTTATAGCACTGAATGTATACGCTAGAAGTGAAAAAGACCTAAAAATAAATTAGCTAAGTTTCTATCTTAGGAACTAGAAAAAAGAGCAAATTAAATCCATAGCAAACAAGATAAGTAAAATAATAACAATTAGAACAGAAGTTAATTGAATTGAAAACAGAAAATCAACAACCAAAAGCTGATTCTTTGAAGAGATCAGTAAAAATCAATAAGCCTCTAATCAGGCTAAGGGGAAAAAAACAGAGAGAGAGAAGATACAAATTATATGAACCCTATGCCCACAAATTGGATAATCTGCATAAAATGGACCAATTGCTTGAAAGACGATCTGCCAAAAGTCATGCAAGAAGAAATAGACAATATAAACAGGCCTATATCTAGTAAAGAAATTGAATCAATAATTGATAACTTCCAAAACAGAAAACTCTAGGCCCAAAAGGTGAATTCTAACAAACATTTAAGGAGGAAGTTATACCAATTTTCTATAATCTCTTCTAGAAGATAGAAACAAAGGGAATACAAATCTAACTCATTTTATGAGGCCACCATTATCCTAATAGCAAAAGAAAACAAAGCATTACAAGAAAACTACAGACCAATTGCTCTCATGAACATAGATGCAAAATTCCTCAAGAACTTATCAGCAAATTAAATCCAACAATGTACAAAAAGAATTACATATCACGGCCAAGTGGGATTTATCTTAGGCATGCAAGGCTAGTTCAACATTTAAAAATCAATTAATGTAATCAATCATAGCAGGCTAAAGAAGAAAAATCACATAATCCTATCAATAGATGCAGAAATAGTATTTGACAAAACCTAACACCCATTTATGATAAAATATCTCAGCAACCAAGAAATAGAAGGGAACTTCCACAACTTAGTAAAGAACATCTACAGAAACCCTACAGCTAACGTCACCCGTAATGGTAAGAAACCAGAAGATTTCCTGCTGAGATCAGAAATATGACAAGGATGTCCCTTTTCACTACTCCTTTTCAAGATTATACTGGAAGCTCTAACTAATGCAATAAGATAAGAAAAGGAAATAAAAGGTATGTTGATTGGAAAGGAAGAAATAAACGTTTATTTGTAGATGACATGATTATCTATGTAGAAAATTCATTGCTAACCAATGAACCACTCTGGTGCGGGATGCTGACAGCGAAGGAGGCCATGCGTGTGTCAGGGCAAGGATATATGGGAAATCTCTGTACCTTCTGCTCAATTTTGCTGTTAACTTAAAACAGTTCTTACAAAAGCAAAACTATCCCTGGAATGAAGCCAGGCAGGATGGGGCAGCCCTCCTGAGTGCTCTGCATAATCTGATCACTGAGGGCATGTCCCCTGCCACCAGGCTTGGAGAGTTCAGCTGGGCTACTGAACCCGAGATGCCCACAGGGCTAAAGGCAGGGGTGGGTGTGGCAGTGGGAGGGTGGCTTTCTCAGGCAGCCACACCCAGTAAGCAGGCACCACCACAGCCAGGCTACGGCACTGACTCGACGGAGTTATTGCGAACGACCACCTGAAAATCCTCAGGCTGATGGTATCTACACCGCGCAACAGCACTCTGCTTGGAATTCTCCATCCTGCTCCCCTTAGCGATGGCTGCCCTTGACTCTCATTCACCTTCCCTGCTCTACCCACTAAGCCCATGGAAGCCCTCCTCTGCCTCTTCGTGAGATGACAGAAATGGCAAGAGCAAAAGAGAGAATTTCTTGGCAAGAGCAACTAACTGCTCTGCATAACTTAACCACCAGCGCCCTCTGGTGTTGAAACGCTAGACCTGTCTGTCCTGACGAAACAACTTGGGCTGGCAGGTCCGCAAAGTAGAAACAGGTTTTGAGGACTTCACTTTTTATTTTTAAAAACTCTGCTATTTCTCTGGGAGAGCTACACAGCCAACTCAAGATGTAAGAAAAAAAAATCTCAATCACACGTCAGGTAAAATGGTCGACATGAGACAGTGACTCTGAAAGTGCTTTGAGAAGCCTGGAACCAGGGGCACGCAGGCTGCGGAAGGGGAGCCCCGGCCATCCAGTAAGCCCCAGTGGGAGGATGGCCCGGGCGTCACTGGGAGCCTGCAGACCAGCAAAGGAATGCAGATGTGCGAGCTGGAACCAAAAGAAATCTGAGGCGCACTCACATTAACATGACCAAAAGAACACCGAAGGCCCCCAACCCCATAACTATTGGGGAGCACCAAGGTCAAGGCCTGTAGCTGGGGCTGCCCTTTAAGGCAGCTCTTTCCAGGATACTTCCCACTGCTCGCTTTCATTGGTGTCACCTGGATGAAGTTGTGCTGGGAAGAAACAGAGCAACTTTCCCCAGGGGCTCTTATAAAAGGAGAATCACTATTCTGCTACTACACCCAGCTAGTGACCACATATTTCTTGAGCACCTACTAAGTGTCGGGTGGCATAGCAGCATTCTCTTAGGACAGACTGACCTTCATCTTCTATTAGATATTCTACTGTCACTCGGAGAGACTTTGTTTCCATCCTCTTTATAGCTGAGATTAAAGCTAGGATTGCAACGAGGCGGGTCAGGCTACTGGGAATTGTTCCAAAGCAAGCTGACGACCTGGGAACAATGACAAAGCCATGCCATGCCTGAGGAGAAGCTTAGACCTACGTGTGCTGCAGGAATTTCTTTATGTGAGAGTAATGTGGCCCTTCAGGGTAAGCCAGGGCAATGGTTTGATTTCTTAACAGGTTCCAGTCAGTCATGCCATGCTCGGAGACAGAGAGCAAACAATTGTTAATAGGAAATTGCACGCTTGCGTAATAGAAGTTGGCAGGGTGTGGGGCAGAGTGACTGACTGCAGCCTCTCAGGCAAAAGAGGAAGAAGGAGGTTATAGCACAGCCCCTTGGGGTCATGCTGGGCCAAATGTCACCAGAAAGAAATTTGGGAGTACTGACCACACTGGAACCATCACTCAGCTTCCCAAGGACCACGACTGGCCTCCTGTCTGCTACTCAGCATTCCCCAGACAAGAACTCAGACTGAATCTCTCGTCGACCTCCAGTGTGTGCAGGGGGACATCTGTCATGGTCCCTAGGCATTGCCGGATCCCACTGCAAAGGACTCCAAATCAACAGAGAGCACTCCCATGGTGTTTGCTCCCTGCTCCCCATCCCAGGTCTCTCTCTTCCCTCAAGGTGCAGCTCAAGCACCATCTCCCTTTCCTGACCACCCAGCCCTGCTGCTCTCTTGCCTGTGAATTGCTCACCATTATTTCTGATTCACCGCTTGAATGATGCCCATTACTTCACCTGTTACGTTTAATGCCTATTCAAATATAGGTTTCTAGAAGGCTAAAGAAGTGCTGTATCTCCAAGTTCTCCATCACACTTTGCACAAACCAAGGTGCTTTTCAGTGGCTTCTAACCTTATGAGAAGTAGTAGGACTTAGGCAGCATAAATGCCAACTGTCAGACCAGATCCCACCAGACAACAGGTAACCAAAATTCTAAACTCACTACACAAGTTTGTGTTGCTCACAGACAATTAAATGTCAATGCAAAAGAAGGTAAAGCAGTCTGTTAACATGGCCTGATTTAAAAACCAACCAACAAAAGCACTCTTGTGTAATTCCCTCCTTGTGTAATTCAACCACAAAAAGACAAGAGCTTTAAGTTCCTCTTGGACTTCTAGGAACCTTTCTTCCATAACTATTTACACATATGCACAAAGATGCCTGCATGAGGATGTTTGCAGCGGCATGATTAGAATAGTGACAGCACAGACACAAGCAAATGTCCGTCAAGAGGGCAATATTTCAATACTCCATGGAGCATCCATAATGTGGACTTTCAGGCAGTTATTAAAAAGAATAAAACAGACTTCTATGCACTGCCTTGGAAATATTCTGAGATGTATCATCAGAAAAGAAAATTATAGAACGCATACAGGATTGGATTAAATATCTACTGAGTACCAGTGTGCAGTCTCTGTTCTAGGTGGTGGGGCAATGGCAGAGAAAACAGATAAAAATGTCTGCACCCGAGGAGCTTACGTTCTACTGGAGAGAAAAATAAATACGTGAGTAATTCAGAATGTTAGAAGATTTAACACCTTGACGCACTATAATGAAAAAGAACAGAGGAAGGCGATGGGAAGTAAGAGATGAGAGCTCCAGTTTCTGAAAGGGTGGTCAGGGTGGATCCCACAAACCAGACAATCATGTTTATGGCGTGGGGTTGGGGGTACTGATGTGGTGGGCAGCCCCTGAGCTGGTTCCTGGTAATCCCTGCCTAGTCACATCCTGATGTAATTTCCTCCCATTTTGTGTGGGCTGGACCTAG
>CAUYSK010059586.1:0-28304 GCA_963575035.1 Avahi laniger | reverse complement strand
CATATGTTTTTTGGCCATTATTCTGTCTTCTTTTGCAAAGTTTCTGTTCATCTCCTTTGCCCACCTTTTGATAGGGCTGTTCGATTTTTTCCTGCTGATTTTTCTGAGTTCTAAATAGATTCTGGTTATCAGCCCTCTGTCGAATTTGTAGCATGCAAAAATTTTCTCCCATTCTGTGGGTGGCCTGTTTGCTCTTGTGACAGTTTCTTTTTTTTTTTTTTTTTTTTTTTGAGACAGAGTCTCACTTTCTTGCCTGGGGCGAGTGCTGTGGCGTCGGCCTAGCTCACAGCAACCTCAAACTCCTGGGCTCAAGCGATCCTACTGCCTCAGCCTCCCAATTAGCTGGGACTACAGGCATGTGCCACAATGCCCGGCTAATTTTTGCTATATGTATTTTTAGCTGTCCAATTAATTTCTTTCTATTTTTGGTAGAGATGAGGTCTCGCTCTTGCTCAGGCTGGTCTCCAACTTCCGAGCTCAGAATGATCCGCCCACCTCGGCCTCCCAGAGAGCTAGGATTACAGGCGTGAGCCACCGCGCCCGACCGCGAAGAGAACATTTTTAAGAAGGAGCCAACTACATCCACTGCATAAGCACATACACACCCACACACACACACCCACACACACACACACCCGTGCGTGCGCGCGCGCACGCACGAAATGTAAACTGTTGAAAGGTTTTTCTGAAGGATTAAGGTAATAATAACCATATTAAGAATACAAACCAGACTTCTGGTTCTGATTATGATGGAGTATCAAGGACCAGGCTTACCCTTCCACTATAAACAACTAGAAAACTAAACAAAATATATGAAACCCATGTTTTCACTTATTAGAGAACAGGCAGAACATGTCTGTGATCAATGAAGAAAAAGAAACAAGTTGGGCAAGACTCATGATTGCCCTGGCTTTCTGCCTGGAGGTATATTCTAGACCATGCAACAGGTAGAGAGTTCTCAAGTATCGGAAGGCTCGCGGAGTCACAGAAGTTAAGGTATCTGGAAGTTGTAAAGAAGAGTTCCAAAAAAGAGCTAAACAGAAAGTCAGCTCCACAAATCTGCATATGGTTCTTCTTGAGTATTTGCTAAATACTGAAAAGGTGTGTGCGCAAGGGAAAAATTGTACAAATTCCAACAAAAATTGAACAGGAAGATGAAAGCTGAGCAGTTGGTTATTCAAGTTTGCACAGGGATGAAGATGTCTGACTTCTTATTGGTTAGAGTGGAAAATCTTTGTTAATCAGCCCAGTTGGCAGAGACTCCAGAAGCTTATACCTTAGAAGAAGGGCAAAAATTTGTTAGGGCTACTCAGCACTCATTCTACCAAAGCTTAAAAAACAAGCCTCAACCTTATCCACCAGGCTTAGCTGCCTGCCAAAACAAGTCCCAGCTCTAATTTTTAAAAAGACAGAAAAATTCAGGCACTCAACAATATAACATTTATACGATATCCTGTATGCACTCAAAAAACACTAGAAATACCAAGAATCAGAAAAAAGGTTGACCAGTAAACTGAATAAAAACCAGTACATAATAATCATAAAATGATCTGCTATAGTTTAAAAACTTGCTTTGGTAAAGAATAGAAAAAGAGCCCTGTTATCAGAAACAAAGACTTGTTAAAGGTACTATTGAAAATAATTGGCTTTTGTTCATTAGTGACTAAATCTATTTTGTAGCTTGAAAGAACTAAGAACAGATTGCTTCCCTCAGATTGCTAGCAAAGAAATGTTTTCATCAATTAATATTCTTTGCTAGGAACAGTTTTTCCAGTGCTATTTTTCAAATGGAATAATATGTAAATAGGCCTGTCCAAAGGACAATTCTTGGGCTTTTGACTTTAAGGTCTTAGAGTATAATAATTATGGCATTCCAGTTCAGAGGCGTGGTAGAAAACAACAACAAACTCATGTTTCAAACAGAAAATTCACCTTGAGAAAAAGTTGCCATAGGTAGCCATTCCTTCAAATTAAATGAAAGGAACATCACCCACAAATGATGCTAGTCTTCCTCCTCTCATCAGGCTTTTGTCCAACATCTCAGGATAAGAACAGGAAAAGAGACGGGAGTGGGGAAGAGAGTGTTGTTGTAAAAGACCCAGAACTGTAAAAATACACTATTCCGCTCCCTCAGAACTGCTCCGCTACATCAGCATTATTCTCTCTTCAAGGCTTTGCTGGAGCCATTACCATTTTAAGAGGGTCACCATCAATTACTGTGTGCCAGATACTACCATAAGAGTTTTATCTATTTTGACTCATTTAATTATCACAATAATGTTTGGGTAACCCTGTTTTTCCCATTTTGCCTATGGAGAAACAGTTGCTGAGTGACAGAGACTAGATACAAACCCAGGCAGTCTGGCACCAAAGGCCACACCCCTCCCCTTTCCATTCTACTGCCACTCAGTGAAGGGAGATAACTCACAGGTAGGGGTTCCTCAAAGGGCATGGAAGTGGATCTCTTTCATAGTGTTTGTTTGTTTGTTTGTAAACAGCTGCTCCCTTGTTAAGGTAAGGATAAGGTCACAGATATAGGAAAAAGAAGGCAAGACATAAGTAGAACGGGAGAGACATATCTTGAACAAAGAAAAAGAGTGAAGGTAGGAAAAGGTATTGAAAGATAGCTTATAGAAAATTGAAAACAAAAAGGGTGGTAGGAATAGACTGAAGGGCTATACCAAAGTGATAAACATTTTTGATAAATTTCCTTCAAAGGAAAACAAAATCCAAAATTTAGAGTGAGATCATGTAGTATTTGATCTTATACACAAATTAATTTAGACCCAGGAAATATGTCAGTCTGATTGATCCATTTTACAGATCAGTAAATATGGGGCCAGAAAGATGAAATGCCTTGTTCAAGACTTGAGGAAGCCAGTAGGATAAGCAAGGCTAGAACCTAGCCAGACCTGATTTTGAGCTCAGTGCTCTTCTACTAATTATATTAAATACAATGTGTCAATTTCAAGAACATAATGAATGGTTACAGTGTACCATATTAAAGATTAAATACAAAATACCTCAAGCTATCACTTTCTTAATAGTCAAATAATGTTGTAGAGGAACAATGTAGATAGAGTAGTCACTGATAAATGCAAGGAGAATTCTTAGTATAAATCCATAATTTTTTCCTCCAGTGTTTTATCCCTGAAGAATTTTTTAAATCTATATTATTTTAGACTTACAAAATTTAGCCACATGCACATGCCCACACACATATATAGCAAACATGGGAAACAATTAAACCTTATTAATTTCTTCTTCTTTATGAGGCAGATAAATAAGTTTGAATAGAAAGAGTCAAGCTGGGAATTATTTGGTGAGTTTTAATGCTTATTTATAATCTCGAAATTATAATCTCTTAAATCTTCTTTATAGCTCTAAAATTTATAATTTTAGAAAGTTGATAATTGAAAAAAACATTGGATTAAAATATTAAATGTAAGTGAATTTGACCATGAGATTATGATATACCATCTAAGATAAGCCTATGAGAAAGTTGTTTCTAGCGGCTTCAAAAAAAGGGAGAAGAATTATAAGAAACTGATAAAATGGTGATGATTATGTTACCTATGGGATTTCAAATTATGTTAGTTAATAAATTTTTACCTAATGTTAACAAATAGAAGAAAGGACACAAAAAGAAAAAGTTGATGTAAAGTAGAAATGAGGCCTTTTCTGAGATAAACTATTAGATACCAAAACTCTCTGTGTTTATGTTCAGATACAGCTACAGTAACATGCTCATACAAAAAGTTCAAAAGCTTACACAGTTTACATTTTTTAAACTTGAAAAGTTAATAATTAATGTCTGTGAGAAGTGGAGAAATACATTAAGCCTCATTTTCATAGATGTGGGACAGAGGCAATGGAAAAATAAGTGACTTTTCCAAGGCCAAATAGTATAATAAATCAGGTTTTCAATTGACCATAAAAATGTTTTAATTCCGTATGGATTTTTTTCTTTTTTCAAATTCTCTACTTTATAGCCATTTCCTTGGCTTTCTTTCTATTGTGTTTTTGTTATTTATGTCCCATTTTCACATCATTTGGATGTGTCAAAAGAAGACTAATTTTCTCAATACCACTGAAGACTTCACTGACCTTTCTCAGTCAATAACGATCAGTGTCTCTGAAATTCAAATATGACTTATTGGAGGTAAATGATCTAAGTGATCTTTAAGACAAAGAAAAAAAAGCAAAAGAATAACATTAAAATATAGTCTTTCAAAAATTTACTTCTAGTAACTGGGGTAGACAGAAGAGAAAAAAATAAAAAAACCAATAAAACAAACAAAACTGCAGGGAAAAAAATGAACATTTTATCTAAAAATATTCTACTAAAACTGTGAGCTCTTGATCACATACCTTTATTACTAAACATTTTCGAGCACGCATTTCCAAAATTACTTATTTTAAATTTTTTAAATGTAATATTGTGCTAATACTGTGTAAATTATAAAATACAAATATAGAAATATCTAAATATAAGAAAAAGATATACAGTATTGACACATAGATTATTGATAATTCTAATAACTTTTAGGGAGAATTATACGATGGAATATGTTTCATTATCTCAAAAATCTTGATTTAATACCTGGTCATAGAAAGATTCAAAGTCTAAAATCAGTTGATTCCCACACTTGGCTTTAACAAATATCATAGCTAAAATAGATACCAGAAAAGATATGGAAGAGGTACAAAATTGGTTTCATGTAATCAGTTCAAATTTCAATTCTATCCACCAATTATGGAAAGGTTGTAGTTTAGTCTTTTTCTCTACTAAATTTCTGTCTTGCCTAATGTCAATCAGTTTTCCTTCCAAAGTGGTTTTTTTTTTTAATATTTAATAAATGGGGTCTAAATCCACTGAATTGCCATTTGGAAGATTTTTAATAATGTTAGAAAATTGTTTCCAAATTTATTAAGTGTTCATATATATGAGTTTTAATATGTACTTATATCATTTTTAAAGTTTTTATTTATAATAGCTTTATTGAGGTATAACTTATATTCCATAAAATACACTCATTATAACTGTATTATTTTTAATAAGTGTATAGAGTTGTGCAACCATCACCACCACTCAGCTTTAGGACATTTATGTCGGCAAAAAATATTCAGTAATAACCACTTGCATTAAATCCTCCCATCCCAGTCCAAGGTAATCAATGGTCTGTTTTCTATCTCGGTATTTTCCTCTTTTTGGAAGTTACATATAAATGATATCACATAACATGAGGCCTTTTATTTGTTTCTCTTTGCATAATGTTTTGGAGGTTTATCTGTGTTATACTATGTATCAGTAGTTCATTATTTTTGTAGCTGAATAGTATTTCATTGTGCCACGTTTTCTTTTTCCATTCATCAGTTGATGAATATTTACATTATTTCCAGTTGTTTGCTAGTATTAACAATACTGCTATTATTCATGTAAAAGTCTTTGTGTGGACATACATTTTTATTTCTCTTGATGTAGAATTGCTGGGTCATATGATATAAGTTTATACATTTTTTTTTTTACTTTTTTTTTTTTTAAGAGACAGGGTCTCACTACGTTGTCCAGGCTGGAGAGTACAGGGGCTATTCATGGGCATGATCTAACTACTGACCAACAAAGGAGTTTTGATCTGCTCCATTTCAGAACTGAGCTGGTTCACTCCTTCTAAGGCAACCTGGTGGTTCCCTGCTCCGAGGAGGTCATCATATTGATGCCAAACTTAGTGTGGACACCTGACCGGCATAGTGCACTACAGCCCAGAACTCCTGGGCTCAAGTGATCCTCCCGCTTCAACCTCTCAGGTAGCTGAAACTACAGGCACGTGCCACCACACCTGGCTATCTTCATATTTTTAAGAAATTGACAAATGATTCTTCAGATTGGTTATACCATTATACATTCTAGTCAGCAATTTAAGAGGGTTCCAGTTTTTTCGCATCCTTGTCATCAATCTTTTGCCTGCTACCCACCCTATGAATAGTGGTGGTGCAGTGGTATCATATTGTGGTTGTAATTTGCATTTTGCTAATGATCAATGATGTTGAGCATATTTCCATGTGCTTATTAATCATTTGTATAATTTTTGGTGAAATGTCTATTAAAGTATTGTGCCCATTTTTAATTGACTTGCTTCTTATTTTTGACATTTAAAAATCCTTTATCAGATAGGACCTAGGAAAATTTTTCCCAGTCTGTGATTTGTCTTTCCATTAACTCACTGGTTTCTTTTGAAGAGCAACAGTTATCATTTTGATAAAATCCAATTTATCCATTTCTTTTATGGATCATAATTTTGAAGTCATATCTAAGAAATCTTTGCCAAAAACAAAGTCACAGAGATTTTCTACTGTTTTCAGAAGTCTTAGCATTTTAGCTCTTACATGTAGGTCTCTGATACATATTGAATTAATTTTTTTCTGTATTGTGTGAGGTAAGAGTTTAAGTTCATTATTTTACATATGGATATCCAATTGTCCCAGCAGCATTTCTTGAAAAGACACTTCTTTCACCATTGATCTGCATTAGTGTCTTTGTTGGAAATCAATTGACTATAAATGTAAACACTGTACCTTCTATTTCATTAATCTGTCTATCATTATACCAAACTATATACTATTAATATTATTGTAGCTTTACAGTAAGTTTTGAAATTAGTATTATAATTACTCTTACTTTGTTGTTGCTTTTTCAAATCATTTTTGGTAATCTTAGTCCTGAGTATTTCCCCTGCCATCCAAGTACTAAACAGGCCTGACCCTGCTTAGCTTCCAAGATCAGATGAGACTGGTGTGTTCAGGGTGGTATGGCCATAGACTGTCCTGTGTATTTTCATTTTAAGATTGGCTTATCAATTTCTACAAAAATGCCTGCTGAGATTTTGACAGGGACCTCATTGAATCTATAGATTAGAGGTCATATGCTTTCTTTTTCTAAAATTTATTCCTAAATATCTTATTCTTTTTCATGTTATTGTGAGTAGAATTGTTTTCTTAAGTTCATTTTCAGATTGTTAGTTCCTAGCATATAAAAATACAATTGATTTTTATATATTGATCTTGTATTTTGTGACCTTGTTAAATTCATTTATTATTTCTAGTAGCTACGTATCTATTGCTTCAGAATTACATATATATATATATATAAAAATATATATATATATAAGATCGAGTCATCTGTAAATGAGGACTGCTTTAATTTTTTTCTTTCCAATCAATATACCTTCAATTTATTTTTATCTTTCTTTCCTTATTACACAGGTCTCCAGTACAATGTTGTATAGAAGAGGTGAGAGTAGACATCCTTATTTTATTTTCCCATCCAAGTATTAACCAGGTTTGTCCCTGCTTAGATCAGCCCAGATCAGGTATGTTCTGGATGGTATGGCCATAGGCTTTATAGTCTTAGAAGGAAAGCATGATGTCTTTCACCATAAATATGTTCTTAGCTATTGGTTTTTCACAGATTGATTTTATCACATTGAGGAAGTTCCCTTTTCCTGCTAGTTTTTTGAGAATTTTTATCATGAATGGGTGTTGAATCTTGTCAATTGCTTTTTCTGCATCTATTGTCATCTTCATTTTTCCCCTAATTTAAAAAATTTACCAAACTACAAAAAAATGTGGCAGTTCTTCTCATTCCTGACAAGATGATGCACTAGCAAGTGCTGTTGACTTCCTTCCCTGGTCCAACCCCAGAAATGCACAGAAGCTGTAACCAGCTGTGTGGAAGTTCTGTGATGACAAAGTTAACTTACCTGATGTGTTTAAAACAAACAAACAAAAAACAGTGGCTGAAAGATGTAAAGGGCCAGGCACCATGGTTGGAGGATAGGGTAAAGGAAGAGGTCTTGCATATGATTATTTTCTCTCCCCTACTCCTCTAATATGCTTATTTCTACCCCTATGAAACAGACAAAGAGTTCTGGAGTTAAGAAAATAATGAGGTCATATTTTCCGAGGATTTATTTTTGGAGAACTTCAAATCTAGTGTTTTACAACAGCAGTATAGTGTGGCGATCATTTGGTGTCCCAGTGTTGGCACTGAGTAAAGAGCTGCTTTCCAAATGGAGAGGGTTGACTCGCCAGGTGCCCTGCATCTGTCTGACAGCCTTCTTTTGCTTTCGGCTTTACTCAAAGCTGCTGGCTGTGGATGGGCTCTGTCAGTAATTAGCACACTTTCAACATAGGTCTATTTATGATGTGTCCCTTTTATTTTTGAAAAACAGTTTTGCTAGATATTGAATTTTTTATTGAGTTTTTTCTCTCAATACTTTGAATATGTCTTCTACTACTCTCGTTTCCTTTGTTTCTAATGAGAAACAAAGTCATGTGTTAACTTTACTATGGTTCCTTTGTGCAAAATTTGTTATTTTCTTGATGCCTGAAAATTTCCTTGTTGTCTTTGTCTTTCAGCAGTCTAAGTTTTATCTAGTTGTGGCTCTTTTTATATTTATTCTATTTGTGATTTGCTGAGTTTCTTGATCTACAGATTTTATCAGATTTGGAAAGTTTTAAGACATTGCTTCTTCAAATATCAAATATTTTTTCTATACCCGTCTAACCCTCCTTTCCTCCTAGGGCTCACAGCTTTCATAAATAGGTATACTTTGATTTGATACTGTCCCTGATTTGTCCCAAGTCTCTGCAGCTTTGTTCATTTTTCTTCAATCTTTTTTTCTTTCTATCCTACTGGTCTATCTTCAAGTTCACTGATTCCTGTTCTGCCATCACAAATCTGCTACGTAGTGAATTCATCATGGTTATTACGTTTTTCAATTCAAAAATTTTTCATTTTTTTTATAGTTTATATTTCTCTATTGAGAGTCCCTATATGATGAGTTATTTTTCCTTTGAGTTTTTAAAAATACTTATAGTAGCTGTTTTGAATTAGTTGGAAGCCACTCAGAGTATCAGGGCTTATTTTCCTGAATTTCAGTCACACTTTCCTGTGGGATTTTTTTGTTTTTGTTTTTGTTTTGGCATATCTCCTAATTTTTTGTTGAAAACTTGGCATTTTAAAATAGATAAAATATTATAGCAATTTTGGGTGACATCTGATTTTCCTACTAAGAGGTTTTTTTAATTGCTGAAACTTAAACTTCAGAATCTTTTCTTTCTGCATTGTGTGGCCACTGATCTCTCTGATAAATTTTCTTTTTATTTTTTAGCTTAGTTCCCCCCAAAATTAGTATAAATCTATAATATAAATATAAGTTCTGGTATTTTCTTCCCATACCAACGGTGTAGCAAAATAGTTCTACTTGGAGAAAAGCAATGATATTGCTCATTTTCTCAAAGTTCTCCTCCTATCTCCAACTTCAAAGGAGGAGAACTGAGAATTGAAGAATATAGGGCTTTGACAAGGGAGAGTAGAGGGTAGAGACACCACACTAAATAAAACTCTTTCACTCAACTTAGGTTAGCAGTATTTGGTACTAGATAGGTAATTCATTTTCTATTCTTTGCTTATTAGAAAATTTTTAGACTGTTGTTACTTTTCATAGTCCAAGTCATAACATATGTTTTCTTTTCTTGAAAATATTTCCATAATTTTTAATAAAGTCTTTTGATTGCAAGGAACAGAGACTGAATAAAGGCAAACCAGAAAAAGAATTGGGTGGAGGTGATTATAGAAAACAGAAGTCTCCATGGAATAATAAAAAAAAAAAAAAATGAAGCTTCATGGGGAGAATAATTTGGGGAGGAAAAACACTTTTCCTCTATCTTCCTAAGTTCATCTCTGCAAATTAAACTGATAAAAGACAAATTGACAAGAGAAGAAACAGATTTAATTACATATATACACACAGGGGTTCACAAATATGACTCAAGGCAGCAGTTAGAATTTTGGACTTACATGCAATCTTAACATAGGGGGTTGAGTGTGAAGAAGAGGCTAGACAAAGGAAAAGGTTTGAGGATTCTTTGGGGGTGAAAGAGTTAAGTTATGGGAAGGTGACTAGCAAATACATGGTAAATAAAAGTTAGTAAGGTTTGTTATATGCATGAGAGTTTTCCTTGGAGTAGTTCCCTTCTTACTGGAGAAGGGAGACACCTCCTTTACAAATGGAAATTTATGGCCTGCCTTTTTTGTTGTTGTTTTTGGTTTTGGGGAGGGTTTTTTTTTTTTGTTTGTTTTTTGTTTTTTGTTTGGGACAGGCTCTCACTGTCATCCAGGCTGGAGTACAGTGACATGATCATAGATCACTGCAGCCTCAAACTCCCGTGATCCCCCTGCCTCAGCCTCCTAAGTAGCTTGGGACTACCAGTGCAGGCTACCATGCCTGGCTAATTTTTCTTATTTTTTTGTACAGACAGAGTCTTGCTACATTGCCTAGATTGATCTCAAACTCCTAGCTTCAACAAATCCTCCTAACTTGGCCTCTCAAAGTACTGGGATTACAGGCACGAGCCATAGCACTTGCCCTATGGCCTGCTTTTACACATAAAAAAAAAAGAGGGTGAAGGAAAAACAGCTTTTCCTGCATCTGCTGTTTCTCAACTGCCATCAGCGCTAAGTAATCCGTATGCCAAAATAGCATATTTTGGAGTGGCATATTGTGGTCCCTTCAGTAGGAACCCAGAAAACATCAGGACCAAGGCAGCTGCTCTCTCTGGCTCACTTCTCTCAATTTCAAATTCCCAGGAAAAGAATCTGATTGGCATCATTACAGGTCAGGAGTCAATGGTTTGCCAATGGATTGGCTACATGTGAGTCAAGTACCCACAGGGGCTGATGCCATACCAGATGCGGAGTCATGAGTCATGCATGGCTGCTTTCTTCAAGGGCTGTGGATACAGGTACTAGGAACATGTCTATTACACATACCAGATGTTTGATGCTGTTCTGATTTTATGAAGTTGTTAAATTGTCATGATTCCACTGTATTCCAAGAGACAGAGCAACCTAGATGTTTCGTATGGAAAAAAAAAATTAAGTAACCCTCATTTAACTTGCTTGGCAAAGCTGAGTTTCAACTGCTTTCCCTCAGACATTTTATAGCTTTAGCTCTGAACATGATAACTTCATGTCAAAGCACACACAGCCAGTCCTTGTCACACAGGTCCCCTCCCTCTAACCTCATAGAGAGAAAATCCGAGGCCTTTCTCTCTTTGGAGGCTAAATGGCAAAACCTCTGCTTTGTTCAACATATATCTCACTTTTCCACAGCAAACATCTAATCCCATCATCTTTTTCTAATTAACTCCCGACATTCTGATTCCAATTTTTCATTGTTGGAAGTCAAGTTCTCTCAAGGACTGAAAAAAAAGGACTAACGAATATTGGCTTTTCTTAGTGTGGGAGGCACGTCAGAAATCTAAGGCACTGGAAGGGACACAGTCATGACCATGACATAGATCCTATCCTCTTAAGGAGAAGGCTCACATGCAAATAACTACACCATACGACGTAGAGTGTTAAGTGTAATAACATAATAAGGCAGAAGTCCCCCTCTCCAGAGTGGGGTAGGGACAGGAAACTTTCAGAAAAGTCTTTATAGGTAACTATTGGGCTAGGCCTCTAAGGCAGGGGAGGATTTTCTCATACAGAGAATGGGGTTGGGGGTGGGGCACTGCCAATCCTGAAACCACCAGAGAACTATTATTAAAACCTAGCAACCCTCCTCAGGCCTGGTTTATTCCTGTGCTTTCCCTCATTTGCCACCTACTTTTGTTTCAAGATTCCTCTTTAAAAACAAAACCCAAAGACTATCAGTATCGGTGTGCTTTTTGGAGTTTTTATCTTCACTGCTCCCACTTACTCTGTAGACATCCAAGTGTTAGAAGAGAGATGGTGCTTGTTCCTGCTTCCCTACTCCTTGCAGTCTCTGCTATGTCTTTTAAAGGAATTTACTACTAATCATTATGGGCTAATATAAACATAACAAACATTGGAAAGTTACAAAGTTTTCACAATCTTAAAAGGTTCAGGTTGATTTCTTTCTGAGCTGGCAATAGAAAAGTTCTTTGGCTTTCTGCTGTTTACTTTTGTTCTTGAGGGTGGAGTCAGCAAACCTCTTTAGTCTTTCTAACCTTGCCCGAGGCCCTATAGGCAGCCTGAGCTGAGGCCCCTTTTCCCAGCCCTACTTCCTAGCACTTTACCGAAGGTGGTTTAAACTTTCCTCTTCTCAAGTACACCATTTGCATTCCTGTGGATCTTCAGGCTGGGTGACAATGGTTTCCCTTCCTCACTGGAAATCTGGGATTAGGGCACTGCAACTTGTAAGCAAAGAATACTTTTTCTTTTTTTCTTTTTTTTTTTTTTGAGACAGAGTCTCACTCTTTTGCCCCGGCTAGAGTGCCCTGGCGTCAGCCTAGCTCACAGCAACCTCAAACTCCTGGGCTCAAGTGATCCTACTGCCTCAGCCTCCCCAGTAGCTGGGACTAACAGGCATGCGCCACCATGCCCAACTAATTTTTTCTATATATTTTTAGTTGTCCAATTAATTTCTTTCTATTTTTAGTAGAGACAGGGTCTTGCTCTTGTTCAGGCTGGTTTGGAACTCCTGAGCTCAAACAATCCGCTCACCTTGGCCTCCCAGAGTGCTAGGATTACAGGTGTGAGCCACCGCGCCTGGCCATTGTAAGAGAGAAATTAATTGACAAAATAGCTAGGACTTTAAAAAGAAAGAGCCACAATCTTCAGAATCATCTCAGTTGTATAAAGGGCCAAAACATTGGAGGTGAAAAAGTAGAAGCCTCAAGAAATTCCCTTTAGATGGATTCTTGGTTAAAGAAAAGGCCAGTAGATAGAGATGGAGGTAGGGGAGAGAGAAGGTGGTTTTACAAAAGGTCAGATATGTGGAAAGCTTAGGAAAATCTTTGGAGAAGATGGTGTAACACATAATCTAAGAGAAACATTATAATCAATAGAGCAAAATCCCAGTGGAGACATGGCCTGTGTTTAGGAGCACAAGTGGAGTATGAGTTAGAAGAGGACTGTGGACACTCAGCCAGGACTGAAAAAGGTGAAGATGTGTGAAAATTGAGACTGAGGTTTAGGTAAATTGAGGAACCTCATGGTGGATTGCTCAGTCAAGTGTAAAGGAAAGATCATTTGCAGAATTGAAGGAAGACCAAGTAAAGTGAGGGCTTGAGGAGGGCAGAAATAGGACAGGTTTGGGAGAAGTGGCCTGGATAATGTCCTTGGATAAATATAATATTTGGGATAATCATCCTCCTGATGAGGAAAGGCATTTAGAGAATCAGAACTAAGTCTGGATAGCATGAACTTCTAGTGGATTGATGTCATTTCTTAACCTTATCCAGCAATGCTTAGTAGTGCAGGAGCAAATTCAAAAGAAATCTTTCAACTAAATATAACAATGAAGAAAAAATTAATGTTGAGTGACAACTTATTTCAGGGGACATTATTTATGATGGATTTTAGTAACATTTTAATTATAACAAATGTGAAATACACAATATAAAAATGCTCAAACATGTGATATCAGAAAAAAATTTTTTAAATGATTATTGGAGTAAAAAGAAAAAGGTTTTTTCCTTTCTTTCCATGCTAGCCTAAGGCAAGAAAAAAGGAAATACCCATTTTATTCCTTTCCATTAGACACATCTTTCATTCATTCACTGTTACTCAAATTAAAAACCAAATCATTGGTATCTCGTCAGTATATTCAAAAGGAATCTTATTTATAAAAATTTGCATTTCACGTTTTCTATTCTCCTATAAAGAAAAACACATGCACACAAAGCCAGAAGAGGTCAAAAGCAGCTTATTTCCATGATGGCAAGGCATGAGACGGCACTTTCTGACTCTGACAATCCCTTCCCAATTCTGAAAATATTTAAACGGAACATTCATATATTCACCTGTTTTGTGCCACAGTCCAACCCTGCACACAGATTGTCAACCAAGTTCAAATTTTACTTCAAATTGTGGGAAGATGTTTTTCCAATCATGGTACCATATTAATATTTCTTATGTTACCTTTTTGTGATCTTCAATTTCAGTAAGATAACAACCAATAGCAAAGTACATTACCCAACTTAAAATTCAGAACATTAGTTAGACATACGTAGCTTGCACACACATTAATTTGTTTCTCTCAACAAAATATTTGTAATTTCCAAAACCCTATCAGGTTTTTCACACAATATGATCACTCTAATTTGAGGGTCAGTAACATAAACACAGTCTTCTTACTAAAGAGATTGGTATAAAAACAGCAAAATCATCAAAAGAAGGAACATAAGAATATCAGTGACAAACTAGCACAAAGTGACTTTAAATGATAGTAGAAAACTCATTAAAGCTCAAGATTTTTGTATGTAATGATTCTATCCCTCAGTTCATTTCTTATCGAATTTAAATATAATCTGGAAAATAGAAAATAAAATCCATTAACTATAATCCATTTCCTTTACTATCTTGTGAAATCATCAGAAGGCATGAAAGATTGACTCTCTTATCTATATCCTTCTCCAGCCTGTAAACTCTTAGGGGAAGAAATATGCACCTGTCAAGCTCATAGTGCAGAATGCGCACACAGGGATGTTTAATAAAAGTCTGTCGATGGGAGATTAGAGGTTTGTTTGGGGAAGCAGGGGACACACTACCTTACAGATACCTTGAGTGTTGACCCTTTGGCATCTATCGTAGTATGTATCAGCTTGTTTCCTTACCAAAGTATCATCCAGAGGAAATCCTCTTTTGAGTCTCCTTTGGGAAGGAGTGTTACTGTAAGTTTGAGGACCCAAAAATTTGAGGTAAGGGAGTGGTTGGGAAGAACAAGCATAGGTATGAAACAGAATTCAGGAGGCTCAGTGACGTCAGGAGGAAGCAGCTATTTAAGGGACAGGGTGCAAACTCACCTGGAGAAGCAGAAGCTGCACACAAGTCAAAGGTCAAAGGGCATTGCCTCAGGGGCTCCCCAGACGCAGGAAAAGTGAAACGCCCACTTCTGGGCTCTCACCGTCTAGGGGCTCGGCTGTTCCTGCCTTTGACGCCGGGGACAAACCCTACCATGCACAGTTGGGGTTGACAGGAAGGCAAAGCAAAACCTGCCTCAGATTTCAGAGCCAGCGCTCGGGACACCCCCTGCACTTCTTTTCCTCACCCCCTCCCGCGCCAGAGACCAGAGACCCCTTCATCTTCACTCCCCACCTTCTCCAGGCCCTCTCGCTCTTAACAGCATCGGTCTCCATGGCGACCTGAAACCGCAGTTCCCATTGGCCCGTTCAATATGAGGGCCGGGCCAATGGGGAGGGCCAGCCTTCTCCTTCCGACCAATGGGGCTGGCGGGGACAGGTCCGGAGACGGCGGCGTGCTGACGTTCCCGGGAGCCCGGGGCTGGCCGGGCAGGCGGGCTGGCGGCTGGGCGGGTGGCGGCGGCGGCCTCTGGGCAGTAGAGGGGGCTCCGGGGCTGAGTCCGCGTCGACGCCGGCCGCGGAGGCGGCACCATGGGCAAGGGGTAGAGGGGCAAGTTGGCCACCGCCGCCGCCGGGGGTGGTGGGAGAGCAGCTCCGGGGGAGGGGGCGGGTGGGGGAGGGAGGGGCGGGCAGCCGCTCGGCCGCGGCACTTTTTTAATTTTTTCGGGTGCCGCAGCGGCGACCCTTCGGCGCTTATGTCCCTGATCCCTGGAGCGACGACGGCCGCTGCCTAAGCTGGAAAGTAAGTGTGTGGGCTCGCGGGAGGGCGCGGAGACTCCTGCCTACGAGACCCTCGGCCCTCGCCCCCACGCGCCGGAGCCGGGACCTGCCCGCTGGGGGCACGGACGCTTCCCTCCTGTTACTCCGTCCCCACCGCCTCGCGGCGCCTCGGCTTTCCTGCCCCGCCTCGTGTTCCTGCCCGCACTCGCCTGCCTGCTCCCCTCCCCCCGGCAGGCGCACAAGTTTCACCCTCCATTTGCTTTTCCCGGCGGTTACTCTCCCCAGGTCTCCCGTAGACGCCGCGCACGACCCCTCCCCACGTTGGGCTTTTCGGATCCAGAGCCCCCAGCCCTGAAACTGAGCGGCGTGCCGAGCTCCACTGGACGTCTGCTGGGCTACTTCCCGGCTCTCGCCCGCCTGGCACGCCGCCCCGCGCCTCCAACCTCCGGGGCGCCCGCCTTCCCTAGCCCTCGGGGCCGTCTGTCCGTCCTTCCAGCGCCAGATCCTGCATCCTGGTCCTCTTCCCTTCCTCCTGCGCCCCTGCAGCCCGCGCCGTCTCGCATTTGCCGCCTCAGTCCTGCACTCCTGCCTGTCCTGCCCACCCCCCACTCCGTCCAGTGCACCCCTCTTTCCTGGCCGCGTATCCTCACGCTCCACCCCTCCCGGTTCCCCAGCCCCGAGCCTCCCGGCTGCCCTCCTGCGCGGCCGCTTCCTCCTCTCCCTCCTAGGAGTTGAAGCGGAGCTGCAGCACCCCCCTGGCGGATCGAGTGACCCTGCCCACCGCTGAGGCCGCTCGGCCCTCTCCCCTTTACCCCTACCGAGGAAGCGAGGGGGTGAGCGGCGGGGCCGGGATTTGGCTGCGTGTTGGCTGAGTGCGACAAACCGCGAGCGCGGGTAGTAGAGGCGCCGTGGCGGCCGTGGCCAGCTCGGGGCGTAGCAGTAGTCAGGTGTGTGTGTCCAGGGGGGAACGCGCGCTGCCAGCTCCTGGGCTGGCGACAGATTGTGCAGGAATGCGAGGAATGCACCAGGGGCAGAGTCCACACAGCCCGCCGCGGCTGCACTAGCGCCTTCCCGGCCCAGCCTCTCGCGGTGCAGCCAGAGGTCACCGAAGCATCTTCGGAGCTGGTGAGCCTCGTTCCACTCCTCTCCTCCCATCGCTTCTTTCCATGCGGCAGAGAGGGGGGTGGAGGGGAAGCGCGGTAGTTCCTCTCTAGCTAGCCTTTCGTCTGGGTTTTTTGCTGCATTGGTCGTCAGGATCGTGAATTTGGGGCCGATGACAGTGTAGCCAAGGTTACTGATCATTGCACAAGGCTCTTTGCAAGTTTGGTTTGCAAGGTTTGGATAGTGCCTGGTTTGTACGAGGGATTTCTGAAAACCTGCAGAAACCGGGGCCCCGAAGATTCTTAGAGTAATGAGCTTCCAGGCAACATATTTTAGTTCTATCAAAAAAAAAAAAAAATGCCTGTTAGTGCTCATGGACGGGAATGTACTGCCAGAGAGATCTTGAATGCATCACTTTGCTGTCATATGAAGTGTAATTTTTTTCCTCGTCATACTGGGCTGTTTAGACTTCGTATAATACATAATGAATGGAAACAGAGAAGCACTGTTTGGTCAGCGATGGGACAGATAGAACTGTCTGGTACAGTTAAATTCCGGGCGTGTCAGTTACCATTGGAAGTAACAGGGACACCACAATCATGTATATTTGAAGATGTAATGTACTAGTGAAGGTCGCAGTTCTTTCTCTTTGTTACTGAGTTTGACTGAAGAAAACATAAATGCAGTCCTGCAACTTTTAAAGAATGGTATGCATCACATCAATAATGGTTAGTATGCATTTTGGGTCAAATTTTATTTTCCTTAATATTGAAAGCAAAATTTTGACAGAAGATGCTTCTCCAGAATTGGGTTTAGATTCTTTTTATTAAAAAAGGGAAAGTAGAAGAATGCTTCTCTTTTTCAATGCAGTATATTGCTGTAGAAGTATCTTCATTTCTGGTGCCTATGAAACAGTTATGGAAAATAGCAACATAAAAACAACCAATGTTTGAAATAAGTGTTTCTGGATGTTGAAGAACATACTATGTGTGCTTTTATTTGACACAGTTTGCTTCTGAGGTTGCATTTACAATTAGCCTCTCTGCACCTGGTTATTTTGTATCAGGTTCAGTAAAATAATAAGTCAGCTGTCCAGCCAATCAGCTGTCTTCCAACACCTACTTTGTGTGGATCAAGGGCACTGAAAAGTATACGTTGAGAGTCGTTAGAACCTCAAGGAATGGGGGAAAAATAGGAAAAAATACTCTGCACTCATAAAGGTTATATCTTTTGGTTGCCACATTGTTTTTCAAGTATGTTCGTAATCAATGAATCTTATAACTTAGAGGTTTAATTTATATCCAGTAACACAGTGGAGGATATTGGGGGAGGTGCTTGTAAGTGCCAATGGGAAACTTTTATTATGTAACAGTATCATATTACAGCACAGTTTTCTGTGCTTATTTGATTTACTGTCAGGATTAGAAGATAAAAGCAAATTTAGTTTCTCTGCTGCATTAGAAATTGGAAATCTTGTTCAAATATATAGATATTATACACATGATTAGCTGTGCAAATAGTTTTGCCTGTAACAAGTAAAGGTTGACTTTCAATTAGAAATACATTATTTGTTATAGATATTTGAAGAGAGGAAATTTTTTAACTGGTGATTCTTCACAATTGAAAATAACATAAACTGTGTTTTGACCAAATACATTCCTTCCCCACCCCCTATTATTATGTAAGGAGAGGATGCTGCTGCATTTGGTGTCTTATCTATTACACTGAAGAGTCTAAGTTGGGGAAACTAAGTATCCAATTATCTTAATTTTTACCTATACTGTGTTTGGAGGGAAATAGGGGAGAAGAGGTAGTGGTAGAAAGTATAAGAGAAGGGAAGAAGAAAGTAAAGGCAGCTGATATTTAACCAGAAAAAAGAATCATATACGTTATTGCTGCATTTGCAAGCTGAATAAACCAAGTCTAATTCTGTGAATAGTTCTGACATAACATAAATTTAAGGAATCCACTACTAAATTCAGTTTAATAAAAACTTTAACAATTGTATGACCTTGAGTATTTGGATTAGGTCTATATTAAATCAGAATTGCAGTTTTCTTTCTTTTCTGGTCTGTACAAATAGGCAAAGTAAATTTAACATAAAAATTTGAAATTCACTTAAATTAATTTTTAAAAATCCAATTGTTGCCAACTTTTGAACTGATTAATTTCCATGCTGTTAACCAGCAATTGATTTAAATAAAGAATTTTAATACCCTGGGTGATGCCAACCATCTGGTAAGTCTAGTCCCTTACCTGATTCCTTTGAAATATTAAGATATTTTGAGAATGTTCTGTAATCTGTTGTCCACCTCCCCTAGTCCCCGCCCCCACAAATTTCAATCAGGAAGTAACTCCCTAGCTTAATTCTAAAATGGCCATCATATCTTCATTCTTAATTGGAAGATAAAGTAGAGATTATTATAGGATTATTCTGGGACATAAAAATCCATGGAATTGTATGTCACTTTGGGAATTTGCCTTCATACCTTCAGTGTACTAGGAAAAAATTACTCCTCAGTGTGTTATATGGTTCTGTAGTGGCCTTCCTGTGCTGAAGGGGGAAGAAGAATCTGAAACATAACACCAGTGGGCTAGGTATATTTGGAGAATTAAATAAATATTTCACAGCCAGACTGTAACTACAAATAGCTGCAAACAGAGAGAGAAGGGAAGGAAAACTTTTAAGATACATGGATGTAAGGCTGCATATACTGCTAGGAAGTGATGGCAGCAGTCAGCAGGTCAGTTTGATGCCCAGTGGTAAGAAATAACAGGGTTCTTTCAGGGTAAGAGAATCAGGCTCTAAGCTGCCAAGAGCAATAATTCATGTACTTGGCTGGTTTCAGTCAAGAAGTTGTACAACATTCAGGTGTTTCTCACATTGTCATTTTAATAATTCAGTGAAATTATCTTCATTTTGGCCGTGTTTCCATTTTTAAATTGGAGATGTTACATGATGGTGCTTTTCACTTAAACATAGAAATGTTACAGACATTCCATTTGTCATTGGCCTAAGTTGTTTTTTCTTTTCATATTTTAGATTTACTTTTATTTGATATACCAATAAATATTGGCTACATCGCTGATCATTTTATTATTCATAGTCTTGATAACATTGTAGTTTATTATGAGTCATATATAATGATTCATGGCAGCTGATAAAATGTCATTAGACATTAGATTGTGAAATTTTATTGCTATAAAATGTATAAATTAAAATATAGAAGTGTCCGAATTATTTTAAGTCATGTCATTGTGAAGCATTTTTTATGAACCAAATAATGTCTGATGATTGGGTGGGTGCCAATCCCTGTGGGCAAATACTGAATAATATAGGCCTCCCAAAGTCCAGAACTCACAATGAAGAGTGGAGAAGAGGGGGCCAGGGGAACCAATAACTCTCTTTCTTTAACATCTGAGGTGTGTTTGACTTCTGCAGATATTCTCTGTATTAGATATAAATTTAGCAATCTGCAAATATCCCATTCTTCACTAATCTGGTCCCCTCACTCTCCCTCCCCCACGACACCACCATCCACATCCATGTGCTTGGAGAGGCAGAGAAAGCCCCTTTTCAGTGCCCTGAGGCCACTTACATAAAATATAGAAACTGGTGACTAGTTTTGCAGGTTGAGTTTAGAATAGGTGTGGGTTTTGTCGTAAAAGTGATATATATGAAAGTTAGATAAAACACATATTTGAAGTGGAGCTATCGGTATTATGCAGCCTTGCGGGGCCTGGCCCAGAACTTTTGAAACACTTGCTAGGTGGTATGTTTGCAAAGTCTTACAGTCTACCTCCACTCCAGTCCAAAATTAATTATGGCAGTTTAGCCCAAGGAAAGTCCTTGAAGTTCCACCTTCACGCTGAGTGAGGCTCATGAGAAGTGTTATAAGGTAGTGAGGTGTCATGACTGACAGACTTACTGTCAAGCTTCAGGTCTGGCACTGTAACTTGCTAGCTGTATAACTTAGCAAGTATATAATCACTTTACATCTCATTTTGTTCATCTGTAAAATGGAAGGATGAAAGAACCTCCTCATGTAGTTGTGAGGATTAAATGAGTTAATACATATAAAGCACTTACATCAGGACCTGGCTGAGGGCCAACACTTAATACTTGTAAGAATGACTTAAATTGTAGTGCTTTATGATGCTTTTTGCAGCATCTGCTATATCCCAGGCAAATTATTGGCTTGCTTTCTGTGGGATTAGTCAAAATGATTATGGATTTAAACAGGATATTTGAGGAAAGAAATAAACTACTGAAGAAAAACAAGAGTTTGCAAAACATTGTAAGGAAGAGAATCCAGCAAAATAATTAAGGGGCTTTTTAAATAGGGAAGTTGTAGCTTCTTATGGTAGAAAATACTTAGACATTAAACATCACTAAACAACAAGTGTAGGAGATTTGGGTAAACACAACTTAATAAAGTATTACATTTAGAAGGTGAAGACTGGTATTACATTGCAGGAGACAGAAACATTTGCAAAACGTACCTTCTAAATATGTGTACAACTATTGCATTTGTAACTCTACGGTACTCATTTTATATGATGTTTTTGCTAGTCAATACATTAATAAAGTGTTACTAATTTAACATCATTTGCCCAAAAATGCAGCTTGTAGATTAATTCTTTAAGCTGTCTTTCTGTCTGAAATTAGTCACGCTAAAAAAAAAAGGAAGAAGAATATTTAGGCTGGACAAGGTGGCTCATACCTGTAATCCTAGCACTCTGGGAGACCGAAGTGGGAGGATTGCTTGAGCTCAGGAGTTCAAGACCAGCCTGAGCAAGAGCGAGACCCTGTCACTACTAAAAATAGAAAAATTTGCCAGGCGTCAGGGCGCGCACCTAGAGTCCAAGCTACTTGGGAGGCTGAGGCAGAAGAATCACTTGAGCCCAGGAGTTTGGGTTTCAGTGAGCTATGATGATACCACTGCACTCTACCCAAAGCATCAGAACAATACTCTGTCTCAAAAAAAAGAAAAAAGAATATTTGAACCTGGCAGGAAACTGCCAAAGTAAGAAAGACTAGAAAAGAGGAAGGAGGTTTGGAAGATACTTGATGTAAACCAACGGTGGTTGAATAGATACCAAGAGGCTCTAGTTCTAGTCCTGGCTTTGCCACAAGACAGGTGTGTGTCCCGTGAACAAGTCATTTAACTCCTCTGCGCTTTAGTTTTCTTAATCTATAAAATGAGGGAATTGGACTAGATGCTCTCTAGAGTTCTTCTAGTACTTATATTTCACAACTCTTAGAACATCAAGCTGTTAGATTTTTTTCCTCAGCAAGAAAATACTGTCTTCTCAAGGATTTATTACAATTTGCCCTCTGGGATAAGGGGAGAAAATTAAAGTTGTGTACCAGAAATTCTCAGCTCCTGAAAACATAAGTGTTGCAGCTAAACATGTGACCTGCTTCCTTGCTGAGTCAGTGGCTCCATATCTGTTGTGTGATAGTGGTGGGAAGTATTCCAGGAGTGAGTATCCTTGGGTCTCCTCAAGGCAGCAACTAGCAGGAGCTGAGCACTGAGCTCCCACGATGCTGCACATCTCACAGTCACGGCCCTCCCCTCTCTGGGGCTCATTTGTTAGCAACCAGTCCCTTCTGCACACTGGAGGCTTCACCTCTGGTTGAGACTAAATTTTCCAGAAGTTGGGTAAAGCAAAGGGAGGTTTAGGCTGGTAGTTAGAAGGGATTCATCTTCTTAAAATGAGAAAGACCCACTTCTCATTTGGTCAAACAATTTGATTTTTCCTCAAAGAAATTAAACAACTGACAGTTTTTCCTCTGAAAACATATTTTGTATAAATACTTTATGTTCATAGGAATTAACTGATCCATATCTCATTATAGAATATAGGTACTTTTCATTCAACTATAACTTTTTTTATTTCAGCATATTATGGAGATACAAATGTTTAGGTTACGTATATTGCCCTTGCTCCCCCTGCTCCCCCCAAGTCAGAACTTCAAGCATGTCCATCCCCCAGAGGGGGGTGCTCATCGCACTCATTATGTATGTATATACCCATTCCTCCTCCCCCTTCCCATCTGCCCGTTGCCCGATGAATGTTATTCCTATATGTGCACTTAGGTGTTTATCAGTTAAAACCAATTTGATGGTGAGTTCATGTGGTGCTTGTTTTTCCATTCTTGGAATACTTCACTTAATAGAATGGGTTCCAGCTCTATCCAGGAAAATACAAGAGGTGCTATATTACCATTGTTTCTTATAGCTGAATAGTAAGTACTCCATGGTATAAATATACCACATTTTATTAATCCACTCATGTATTGATGGACACTTGGGTTGTTTCCACATCTTTGCAATTGTGAATTGTGCTGCTATGAACATTTGAGTGCAGGTGTCTTTTTTATAGAATGTCTTTTGTTCTTTTGGATAGATGCCCAGTAATGGGATTGCTGGATCAAATGGTAAATCTACTTGTATCTCTTTGCAGTATCTCCATATTGCTTTCCACAGAGGTTGCACTAGTTTGCAATCCCACCTCGACTCTAACATTCTTATTTTTGCATAGAGACAATGTACCAGTGTTCAGAAATTGTGATGGATTTCAACAGGATGATTTTTTTTTCTTTTTTTAAAAGAGACAGGTTCTCACTCTGTCACTCAGGCTGGAGTTGTAGTGATCATAGATCACTGCAGCCTTGGGCTCAAACAATCCTCCCGCCTGAACCTCTCAAGTAGCTGGGGTTACAGGTGTGGGCCACCACACCCAGCCCAACAGAATGATTTTTTTTACTTGGATTTGTGCCCTTTAAAAAAAATCAGAGTTTCTCTTAGATCCTGGTCTCCCCACAAAAGGGGAGAGAAAAATCCCTATAGAACTTTAATTTGTATACATCCATAAAACAGTAGTTTAAAAATATTGAGGTTCACTGTTTCCCTTTGCTAATGCAGTAAGTACATTATTTTCAAAGGGTAGAATCAATTATACTACTAACGTATGGAATATTAAATGAATTGTCAGTGTCACAATCAGCATAAACACTTGAACAGACTCTTCAGTTTCCATACCTTCACGAGAATCATAAATGCTCATGTAAAACCAGTGATAACCACTTTGCAGTAAAGTGATCATGTACCCTGGATTGAGTGGGAAACAATGACTGATTGATCTAGTTAGAGGTAACTTCTTATTCCAGAGTACCACCAGGGTTGCAAGTGAAGGGACTGTAGACAATTTGTGCTTTAGATATTTGTTGGAGCCCTTCCCCATGTGAAGTATCGTGTTCTATTTTGGATACTTCTTACTTAAAAAGATACTAAAATTTCTTATTTGAAATGATTAATTTTAGTTCATTTCAGCCAACTTGCATTAGTCTTCTGCTTTATATCAGACTCTGTGCTAGTCCTAGTGGCCAAAGAGATGACTTCCCCTCAGGGACTTTTACAGCCTGTGTTGAATTTAGTAATGGGAGTCTCCATCTTTAAGAAATCCATGATAAATTTTACAGTCTGGTTGGGAAAGATAAGACACATGAGCTGGAGAAGATTGCCCTAAAAATCTTGGTATCTAAATAAACATGTAAAATTATTCTGTAAGTATTAAGGATGAGCTGTAAAATGACTAGGTTTTAGCTCATACTACTACTTGCTTATGTGTTTGTTACTTGATAAATTACCCAAATCTAGATAGACGCGTTAATCACCGTTATTGGCTTTCTTAGGAAAAAGCCTGCATCTGAAAAGGTGCTCACTACCAAAGATAAGGTAAGGTAGTTTTAAAACAGGTTTTAATCATGAACTTGATTATATTGGTTTTATCTCTTGAAACACTTTCCCATATAGCCTATGTGAAATAATCATAATAAAATATATTACTTATGAGGAACCATAATATATGCCTTGCCACTTGCCATTTTAGTTAAGTTCTTAGTTTTATTTTCACCCAACAGTACTTTATTGTGTTTTGTGCCTTTCTTTTATTATGTAAGTTTTGTGCCTTCTTAAGTCCAGACTTATTATTGAATATATTCCTTCCCATGGTTATGAAAATCTCTTCTGACATCTGCTAGAATAAATGGACTCATCGAATCTTACCTTGACTCTCAGACTGATGCACTGATGGGAATTTTTCCCTTATTGTCAATTTGTCAATGCTGCATAAGCAGCAAAGTCAGTTTAAAAAAGAAAAGCACCAAATGAGGAATCAGAAAATCCAACTGGACTTTCCCAAGAATTGTTATTGTTTTGAGACCTGTGATAAACAACTCAGCTTTTAAAGTTCCAACTCAGATTGTCAACAGATGAAAAGTGTCAGTCTGAAATGTTCAGATAGTATATTGACAAGTGTCAATCTTCCAAAATGTTGTTCGGCACTCGGAGTACAATTTTCTACAGAAGCAACATAAATCCATTAATCTGCTGTCCTACGGTGTAACAGGAGTATATCAGTTTCATGGGAAAATGGTTCTCCTTCTCCTCTAAGCTACTCAACAGCAGGGACTTTGTCTTTCTGCATGACTTAATCTTGACCCATAGTGATTCTAGATATCTTAAGTGAATGAATGAGTTTTGAATTTCAGTTATGCAGCACCTTCACCTGTTACTCTTGGATAATCTTCTCTCTTATACCCATCGTATGTCCTTTTGTAAACCACCTTTATTAACTGGTCTGAGACCATCAATACCATTTATCATGCATGTTTCAATGAGAAACCTCGTTTTGCCTTTTAAAAAAATTGCCTTTGTCATACAACTTGCTAGATAGTTAATTCATTATATCAAATTCCTCAGGAAAGATGTTAATTAGAAGATTTAAAACAAATTGATTCATATTTTAACCCATATTGCCTGGATTATAACCATAATGAAGTGAGATTCATAATGTTCTTTCTCAAACTATTAATAAGCAGCCATCAAGCACCAAGACTAACTTGACCAGGCTTTGAAAGTGTGACATTGAGCAAACTTTCTATCTCCTTTCCTCTTGGGAATTAGTAATACCCTTTGTATACTCAGCTGAAGAGTTGAAGACAAAAGTAGATGTAATTTAAAGCACATGAAATTTTTCAAAGGAGAAATGTTACTAAAATGCTAAGAGTATCATTAGCATAATACTATAAAATGACATAATTTTTTGGTGGGGGGACAGAGTCTCTCTCTGTCACCCAGGCTAGAGTGTGGTGGCATCAGTCTAGCTCACAGCAACCTCAAACTCCTGGGCTCAAGCAATCCTCCTACCTCAGCCTCCAAAGTAGCTGGGAGCACCACCACTCCGGGCTGATTTTTTCTATTTTTAGTAGAGGTAGGGTCTCACTCTTGCTCAGGCTGATCTTAAACTCCTGAGCTCCAGCAATCCTGCCTTGGCCTCTCTGAGTGCTAGAATTATAGGCATGAGCCACTGCACCCAGCAAAAATTACATAAATGTGAAGAGTAATAAAACAGGAAATTTTGCAGGGTGTTTTGACCTAATAGGTACAGTAAACTTTGGTTTTATACTGTAGATAGAAATATTTTTACACATTTTCTGGTCCTTTTCCCAAGCTCAGTTAATCACTGTGATAAAATTTGAGTAAATAATAATTTTTACGTTACTTTTTTTTTTTTTTTTGAGACAGAGTCTCACTCTGTTGCCCGGAGTGCCGTGGCGTCAGCTTACAGCAACATCAGACTCCTGGGCTGAAGTGATTCTCCTGCCTCAGTCTCCTGAATAACTGGGACTACAGGCATGCGCCACCATGCCCGGCTAGTTTTTTTTTTTTTTTTCCTATATATTTTTAGTTGTCCAATTAATTTCTTTCTATTTTTAGTAGAGACGGAGTCTCGCTCTTGCTCAGGCTGGTCTCGAACTCCTGAGCTCAAACAATCCACCCACCTCGGCCTCCCAGAGAGCTGGAATTACAGGCGTGAGCCACCGCACCCGGCTTAAGTTACTTTTTATGTGAAATAATTGTGAATTCACATGCAGTTGTAAGAAATAATACATATAGATCTTGCATACCCTTTACCTAGTTTTCCCCAACGGTAACACCTTGTAAAACTGTAGTACAATGTCCCAATCATGATATTGCCTTTGATACGATCAAGATACGGAACATTTCCAGCACACAGGTATCTCTCATGTTGCTCTTTTACAGCCATGCTCCCAATCTCTCCTACCCTCACCCCCTCCTAAATCCCTGGCAACCATCAATTGTCTTTTGATTCTATAATTTGGTCATTTTAAAAATGTAATATAAATAGAATCACACAGAATGTAATTTTGGATTTTTTTTCTCCTGAGCATTATTCTGTATCCCAGGTTGCTACATGTGTCAATAGTCTGTTCTGTTTTATTACCAAGTAGCATTCCGTAATGTGAATGTACCACAGTTTACTTAACCATTCACCTGTTATTTTTAACATAGCTATTACAAATAGAACTGATATTAATAATGTATGTACAGGTTTTTGTGTTACCGTAAGTTTACATTTCACTGGGGGAAATGCCCAGGAATGCAATTTCTGCATTAAATTATGATTTTTAAAACTTTCTTTCTAAATTATGTACTGAATTACATGAGACCTCAATAATTTAGCCATTATTATTGAAGTGTTGGTTAGTTAAAAGTTTTTAAAAATTAGATTTATAGCTTTGATAAATTACAAGAATATGTCTATAGAATCAAGTCTTTTATCTTTTGTTACTGTTTTACAAATATTGCTTCCTACAAGTTTACCTTATTTTTAGCAAAACCCCATCATTGATTTTAAGTAGAATTCATGAAGTTGCTATGTGGCTTAACTTCAGAATTTGTTTAGTTCTGTTATATTTTGTTTTATTTTAGATAGCAGGTATATTTCCTATAACAATACTATATTTTAAAATGTGGTCGTTAATGTTGGCTCTTTTAGAATTTCACCTATCCATGATCATAGATAATATTATTGCAAAAAGTTTATTGTGCATCATGCTAATGGGCAAAGTGGGGATATAAAATGAAGACAGCATCCTCCTATGTGATTGGAATAATTCATTTGCCTGATTGAAGCCAACAAACATATCTGATATTTCTAAAGGCAAGGACTCTTCTTTCCTAGAAGAAAAGACATTTCTGAATCGACTTTTGAAAGTGATTTTCTCACACATCCCCACCGTACCCCTGTTTTGTATGATTATTTGGCATATACCTTCTGCCAGAGAAAATTGTTGAAATTGAATCTGGTCTAAATAAAGTCTTCACGATTGATAATTTGATATTAACGTCTTTTCTACCTTGAATGTCAAACATGCTTATTTTCATAGTTTAAAATACCATCAGGGCCAGGCGCGGTGGCTCACGCCTGTAATCCTAGCTCTCTGGAAGGCCGAGGCGGGCAGATTGTTTGAGCTCAGGAGTTCGAGACTAGCCTGAGCAAGAGCGAGACCTCGTCTCTACCAAAAATAGAAAGAAATTAATTAGACAGCTAAAAATATATAGAAAAAATTAGCCGGGCATGGTGGCACATGCCTGTAGTCCCAGCTGCTCGGGAGGCTGAGGCAGTAGGATCACTTGAGCCCAGGAGTCTGAGGTTGCTGTGAGCTAGGCTGACGCCACGGCACTCACTCTAGCCAGGGCAACAAAGTGAGA